>JARUHE010037345.1:0-16203 GCA_031471125.1 Archaeomysis grebnitzkii | reverse complement strand
TAATAAATAAGGGAGTGAAATAATAAATAAGGAAGTGAAATAATAATAATAAATAATAAATAAGGGAGTGAAATAATACGGAGACATGATGTGGAATAACAGTCGAGTAGATTAATAAAAATAAAAATGCATGTCTGACAAGGGAAAATAATGTTATTGAATGTGGGTTGCCTCACTTGTGCTATTGAATGTGGCTTACCTCACTTGTGCTATTGTCAATCAATGAAATATCAAAAGTTGTCAAAATCACACAACCTAAAATTTACAGTTTTCAAAATGACGTCACAAAGACAAACGAAAGTTGTAACACACAACATCTACGAAACGTCAATCAATGTTAATTATGATACATTTTCGAATATGTTGGTTGGTTGGTTTGTCTGTTTAAAACCAGACCAACCAACCAACATATTCGAGGCAGTCACGTGACAATGACGTCACCACTATCAGTTCGTTGATTGGCTGAACAAATTTATCATAATTGACATTGATTGACGCTTCTTAGGTGTTATGTTCTAATATGCTATTACTGTTGGGGAAAACTATTATTGTCATTATTTACAATCATCCTCCAATTGCTAAAGAAGAAAGAAGGAACATAATTGTAGATAACACAACAATACTATCTAAATGCCAAAACTCTAAACATTTGACAATTACAGAGGCAATGTTTATTAAGGAACACCAACCAAGTTTGAACGTACAACATATCCGATTAGGTGGCATTCTTAAGCTCTTCCCCCCATTAGTGTATTAATTTATGACATCTTGTAGAAACATTAACATCTTGTAGGAACATTAACATCTTGTAGCAACATTAACATCTTGTAGCAACATTAACTTTTCTACATTTATATTTGTAAACAAATGTATTAATATAACTCCCTTGTGATCATGCTAGATGACTCTAGCGAAACTAGTTAGGGAATAAATAAACAATAACAATGACGTTTGTAAACCTCATTATAAATTTACCTACTGACAAAAAGCGTTTGTTCAGAAGGCTTGAGAAGGCCAAAAGAAAGTTAATAAATTGCAAATATGCAATAATATTTAACCAAACCTGTATAAAAGAAAACATATATATATATATATATGTTTGAGTAGCGCAGGTACAAATTTCTTTTTGAGACATGCATGTCTTGTTGATATTATTGCAAATTGGCAATTTTTTAGTTCAAATTTGGTCTTTTCTAATTTTCTGAACCAATATGTTTGTTCATTAGGTGAATTTAAAATGAGGTTGACAAACATATTTTTTTTGTTTCTTTAACTAGTTTCGTTAAGGTCGGCTAGCATGTTCACTAGGAGATTTATATTATTACATTGGTTGACATATATAAATATACATCAGGTAAAGTTCCTATAATAAAATGTAAAGATTAGATGAAATAAATTAATAGACTATTGGAGGAATGAACATAACGGTACCAACTAATCTGATTTCTTGTACATATAGATTAGGTTGGTGTGCTTTAATAAACAGTTATTCTGTCATTTCCTATGTCTAGCATTTTGACTTTTAGTGCTTATTCAGCAATTAAAGGATGAGTTTTAATAAATTATTCTTTCATAGCGCATTCTTGTAAGTGCATCGTTATACTTTTCAATAGTGCGGTATGCGTCTTACCAATGTTATAGTTATTAAGAAGTTTACATCCTTCTATTTTTCAATAGTATTTGTAAACTAAATTTTTTGTTTCTATAGAATAACCTTAAGCTGTTAAAAATTTCTGTATCTGTTTTGCGTTCTCAAAACTATATTATTTTTTAGTTAACTAGGCCGTTTGAGAACCTATTGTTGACTAGAATCTGTTTAATATCGCTTAGCTCGTTTCTTAAATCATCTGAATCTTTTCAATATTTTTCAGCCCGTTAATTGTAAGATCTTATTGCTGACATTGTATATTTTTCAGATCACTGTCCATTAAAATGTATACATGCACCAGCATATATTGGTTTCCTATAAGCTTTAGTTGCGTAACTATTTTCATTTCAATTAAAATGTCTAAGAGGAGTAAGTTTCTCTTCTGTTTACTTTCTGTATATTTAAATATGTCAACCAATATGAAAATAAAACTCTCCTAGTGAACATGCTAGACGATTCTTGGGAAACTAGTTAAAGACACAATGTTTATCAACCTGAATTTCAATTTACCTAATTATCATAAATATTATAAAAAGGGTTACTTCCACAGTATAATGATCACTTTTTTAAAGAAGTTTATTTCATTAAAAGTAAAAAACAAAGTACGTTTACGTGGGCGACTCATATTCTTTAATGAAATAAATTTTATTTAAAAAGTTATCTTTATACTGTGGAAGTAACCTTTTTTATGCTTAAGAAACTAGTAATTTAATTTTTCAAATTATTATAAATGTTGGTGAAGAAAAGTAAAAAAGGCCAAAACTTAATTTATGAATTGTAAATATGTAATAATATTTATCTAGAAATGTTTCAAAGAAAACATATATATATATATATGAGTATATTTAGGCAAGATTTTATTATTGATGCAAGCACTGTTAAAAGTGATGGAGGACCATAATTTTTCTTTTTTAATTGAAAGCTTTTCAAAGAAACTAACTGATTTCTTATATATATATATATATATATATAATTGTATTGTATTCATAACTTTTACTCGGTCACAGCCTTAATTCGTTTATGAATTACCTTGTACTTGTTTTTATTAAAGTGGGGTCAAAAATATTGTTAATTAAGCATAATAGGAAAAAACCCAGTGAAAAACAGTTTTTTGCTCGAAAAATGTCGAGTGTAAGGCAATATTTAAAAAAGAAGTTCAGTGCTATTAAAATAAAAAAAATCCTAAAATCTTGATTATACTTACTCAAGCTGAATTTTAAGAACAAAAGTGTATGAACAAAAGTGTATGATCAAAATAGATCGAAAACAACATTCAACATGTCGGTATTTATACGAAACAGTTTTGCGTGTTCTCTCTCTGGTTTAAAGGCAGCATAGTTTGGGACACCATTAATACAAATAATAACAGGTTCTTAAAAAGAGACTACATATTTTGATACTCTTCAGTGCTTAACATACTGTATTTAGAGCTTATCAAACGGATATGTAGCCTCCATATGGCACTTCCTTGAGTCCTGGAATAGCTCAACATGTATCAATTAAGGACAGACTGCAACGCTCAACCACCATATCACAGGCGAATGGTTCATCGAGTCAACCATGCTTGTTATTGTGGTAATGAAGGATTTCCAGACGTCTATCGTGCAACATATGGTATCTTGGATGAAATGAGTGGCATTGCTATAATATCCTCGTAAATAAAGAAAACAACAACAAATCCACTTAAAATGTTCGATCAAACTTACCATTAATAAACAATTGTCATTACTGGAGCATAAATACGAACTCTGTGTCTATTGCGTATGGCAAAACCTGTTTATTCCCTCCAGCCTGAGCAACACCTTTGACAAATTGTTGATTAAAGCATTTGCAGTGTGTTCGTCGCTTCTGATGAATGTGGACCAAGATTCAAATTGCACGTCTTATAACTGTCAAATCAAGGTTCTGCATCTGTGTTCGTATCTTGACCAAGATGGCTATGACATAAACTTGAAGTGTTTTATTTGATAAACTGTTCCAATATCTTGCCTAGAACAGAGTTTTTCTGGTTTGGTACACTGTTGACCGTTAGCAGATGAGAAAAAACAATAGTCTCGCTTGGTGAACAATGTTTTATTGGCTGCAAATCTTACAGTCTGTTGGAATTAGGATTGTTTTTCAGACCATATTTAATACACACGGAGCTCTCCTCATCTCATGATCCAAGTCATACGCCATGTTGTGCACCTGATTCTAACAACCAAAATATAGCCATGCTAAAAGATAAAAGCCTCATAATCTTCAGTATATTTTTCAATTCAGAAAGAAACTTTAGTATTTTGTCCAATTTGTTTTATTAGCGGAGACGTGAGGCACCGATCTATGAGTTACTATCGATTGTTGTTGTTGTTAGGGATTCGTGGACTTGTGTTTTTTGAAAAGTAGAGTTAATATTTTTTTAGTTTGTGTTTTATAGCAATAATTAACATTTTTATATTTTTAGTTTTACAGTAATAATTATTTAACATGAATGAAATATATATGCATTATGAATGATACAGTATATTTCAAACAAAATTTTCTGCAAAACTTGAATTTGTTGAAATAACTAATTTTTAAGGTTGTTTTTGTGCTTGTATTTTTTTCCAAAGTAGACTAAACATTGTTTTTATTTTTGGTTTTATAGCAAAAATTATTTAATATACATGATAGATATATGCATTATGAATCTCCTATATTAAATACAAAATTCTGTATAACTTGAATTTGTTGAAATAACTAGGATTTTTTTCCAAAGTAGACTAAACATTTTTTTTGGCTTACAGCAATATTTTTTCAACATAAATAAAAGATATATGCATCATGAATGGTCTACCTTAAATTAAATTTTCAGCAAAACTTGAATTTGTTAAAATAACTATGTTTTCATATGAACTTGTTGAATTTAGAGCAACGATTGTATACAGTATGTCTCCGCTATAAACCCGTAGGGTATGGTTATGTACTATTTTATTTTTGAACTGGTTATAATTTTGATGTTTTACGTTTTATTATCTATATTATTACCAATACTGTTTCTTATTAATGAATGTTATAACTATTATTATTAAGTTTATTATTAATACTATTAAATTTATTATTAATGTTATTAAGTTTTTTTATTAATGCTATTAAGTATATTGTTAATGCTATTAAGTTTATTATTGATGTTATTAAGTTTATTATTAATGCTACTGAGTTTATTATTAATGCTATTAAGTTTATTTTTGATGTTATTAAGTTTATTATTAATGCTATTAAGTTTATTATTAATGATATTATGTTTATTATTAATGCTACGGAGTTTATTATTAATGCTATTAAGTTTATTATTGATGTTATTAAGTTTATTATTAATGCTATTAAGTTTATTATTAATGCTATTAAATTTAGATGCAAAATGTAAGAATTCTGAAGGTGAGAAACATAAAAGTGAAAGTAGGAATCTTCTTTTTCAAAGTAATTATCAAAGCAAAAAATAATTATCCTAATGAATAAAAAACAGCTTTCGTTCATGGCATTTTAATTTAAGCGGAGAAAATGTATTTAAAACTGGTGTGCGACATTGTTGAAATTTTATGAATTAAGTCGTACAAAATTGGTTATATTTCATTCAATATATGATTAGAATAATTGATATATAAAAAATTGAAGAATTATATAATTATTTTTTTTTTGATAAATTAAAAACTATAAAAAACTAAAACATAATTATTGACAGATTGTATACTTTGTTTTCATCAGTAACACAGTATATATAACATCCACTTAGCTGGTGTTGGGTTTTTGTTTCACTTTTTAAAACATATAAGTGTTATTCAATTTACACAAAACCTCATAATTTTTAACTTTTTTTGATATCAATCTTATTATTAATAATTTATCTTATTTTCTCTTCAATTATACGAGTAAACAAGCTACAACCAACATAATTATTGTTATGTCCATATCTTCTAGTCATAATCTTATGTTATGTTGGTGAGATGAAAATGATCATCCTTACAATGCGTTTGGTCAGCGGGATTGAAACATCGACACGCTCTCATTTACTAAATAAAGTAAAAGTCAATATTTTCATTTACTAAATAAAGACAATGCCATTATTTTCATTTACTAAATAAAGACAATGCCATTATTTTCATTTACCAAATAAAGACAATGCCATTATTTTAATTTATTAAATAAAGACAATGCCATTATTTTCATTTACTAATTAAAGACAATGCCATTATTTTCATTGACTAAATAAAGACATTGTCATTATTTTCATTTATTAAATAAAGACAATGCCATTATTTTCATTGACTAAATAAAGACAATGTCATTATTTTCATTTATTAAATAAAGACAATGCCATTATTTTCATTTACCAAATAAAGACAATGCCATTATTTTAGTTTACTAAATAAAGACAATGCCATTATTTTCATTTACTAAACAAAAACAATTTACCATTATTTGCATTTATTAAATAAAGATAATGCCATTATTTTCATTTACTAAATAAAGACATTATCATTATTTTCAGATAAAAACAATATTAAGATAATAAATTCTTAAGAATATTAATGTTATTGACCGTATGTAATGACCTGCCCAATACTATTGAACGTCATCACAAATCCAGTTAGCTGTCCCATCTAGGAACGACTAACTTAGTTAGGAATATAAAATATTATAAAATGAAGATTCCTTCTAGATGGTTAAGATTTTCTACGGTTAACTTGAAATAAAGTAAAAGACATTCATACCTTCATCATGTACAATTAACACCGAACTCTTCTGATCAAATACAATAGAAGACATCGTATCCTGATTGCCATTTACCCGAAATGCCAACTATCAAGAATGCCAATTATCCGGATTTACTTAAATAATTGTATTTTTAACGAAAAAAAAGTAGCCACTTTTTATAAGGACGGTAAAAACGACATGTAGTGTAGGTATACCATACCGGATTGAAAAATATACTTTGCAGAAAACTCATTGTAAAACAACCTTATTAATAAATTAAAAATATGCAACTGTATATAAACCCTTCCCAACCTTAGACATTTTATGAGAGGTGCCATTGGAAAAACGCTTACTCTTCAGTTTAAGAATATTTTCACAGCTTAATAAATTATCTTCAGTACAGATTAAAAGGGTTATTAAATTATAAAAATGTTCTATACATCTTTATTTAGTGTTATCACTTATTGCTTATTACAATAGCATTCAAAAATAAAACTTAAGTTTGTATGTTAACATTTTTAACCTGCCACTTATCCGCAATGCCATTCATCAGTAGTGTTCGAACAGTCCGGATACAAGGTCTTCAACTGCATTTATCCCTAGTAGCATTCCAATGGCTAATTCCTGGCTATTTTACAAGGGAGCCATAGAATAGCCACTAAATCGTGGCTAATAGCCAAGGATCAACCATTAACTAGGGATAGATGCTACTAGGGTATGTTCTTTAAGAGACTAACTTCATTCTCCTTGGTTATTGAAATTAATAACAATATTTATGTCTAAGATGTAAAGGTTTCAACAAAATACGAGAGGAGAAACATAATTTGTCGTAACGCTTTAGCTGTTTACCCTCCCATAAGAAATACGTTGTACCTACGTACGCGTACCAAACGTAAGTTGTAAAAACATACTTCCAGTGCGTTTTCTCACAAAATATGTCCTGGTTTGGTATTTTTGTATCCACAAAATATGTACGTAAGTGTTTTTGTGGATACAACGTGCCAAGTACGTGCTTATTTAGTTCAGGTACGTAATGTAAGTCTAGTACGCGTACGTAATTTTCTTTGGGAGTAGTATCTCTACCGTTTGGAGTTTTTACTGGCTAACGTTTCTCAAAATCATTTAAATATGCCCAGCTATCTAACAGTAATGTGTGTAATGCTCTATGTTGGGAAGCAAATATTACTGTGATCATTTTGCGGAAACCTATTAGCATTTGCATTAAAAAAGTTCTATCTTCGTACCAGTGTACGAATAATACCAAAACCTTAACTAATTAAATATTGCTAGCTAAGCATCGCTCTAGCAAATGAAAAACCTGACTGCATTTCTTACATGCTTCTTAATTATTTCGCGAAGTATCTCTTTTATTATTCACTATAATATTATTACATACCTCTCTCCAATCGTTATTTAACGTCCTGCTTATAACTAATAACTGACATTCATTGCAATCTTTCCCGTTATCATCAAGTTATCCTGAGGTCACCCTCGAACTATAATTTGTCACCCAAAGAAAAGTTATGAAGAAACATTTGGTAAAATGGTGGCTGTTTTTCAAGCCTGTAACATTTCAATATATGATGGGTCGAGACTATAAAAATCATCAAGTGAAAATATTAATAAATGTGTTGAAGTTATCTATCTGGATGATAATGCAAGTTATTGTCTATTTAGTTAGTGGCACTTTTAGTATAATACAACCACACCTGCTTTTCGACACATACATAGTCGAGTATCAACTTATTGTTTTTATAGAAAATGGCGACTAACAGTAATTATTAGCACTCAAAAAATAAGAGTCCTTGTTCACTGAAAAAGTATTCAAAATATGTTGTTCAATCAACCATATTAGTGAAGCATATATACCAATAGTTTTGCTTATTTATGTTTTATTAGTTTAAAATAAACCAACAAAATAGTTGAAAGCTTTTTATTTTCTTATTTTTTAGTTAAATGGAACTTTTATTTCTTTGGCGATAGTACCTTAATATATATCTTGTTGCAATCAAATTCGTAATTGATTTGCTGTGAAATGATTTTTTGTTCGTCAATTTAACATTACCATTTATCAGAAAAACGATTTACTTCATTTTAACAGTAGTGTTTATTTTAATCTTCATTTTATTTTAATAAAATAATTATTATTAAGGTCTAAAAAGATTAAGTCAAATAAAAATCTCCCAAAAAACTAGTATATATTTCAGTTTTATTTCATTTTATGTTGATAAGTTTGGATAATTTTCTTCTTGATCATATTATTTGAAGAAAGAATATAGTTAATAGTATCAAATAATTGAAATTATAACTGCTACCTAAATAAATTGTATATACAATTTCAACGATAACTTTTGTAGTAGTAAAATAATAATCACTCTTTAAAAGGTATAAGGATGAAATATAGATCTTAAATGTTAGTTATTTTATTTTTCAAACCACATCAATACATAAAATATAGAATAATTACTCTTAATATAGTAAAGCTTAAATACAGATCGTAATTATTATTTTTTATAATCACATCCAACATAAAATACATAATATATAATTGTTCTAAATATGGTATGGATTGTAGAAAGGTCTTAAATATATTTTTTTTCATGATCACATCAATACATAAAATTCATAATCTTTACTGTTTACTACTTAGGCATTAATTATTGTATTTTCATAATCACATCAATGCATAATAATTACTCTGAATATGGTAAATATTAAACAGAGATATTGATTATTGTTTTTTCACAATCATATCAATACATACAATATATATTAAATATTGTTAATAGCTTAAGTATTAATTATTTTTTTATAATCACACCAATACATACAATATTTAATAACTATTGTTAAATGCTTAAGTATTAATTATTGTCTTCTCATAATCACATCAATACATTAAATATATATTAAATATTGTTAACTGCTTAAGTACTAATTATTGTGTTTTCATATTCATATCAATACATAAAATATATATTAAATATTTTTAACTGCTCAATTATTAATTCTTGTTTTTTCATAATCACATCAATACATATAATATATATAAATTATTGCTAACTACTTAATTATTAATTCTTGTTTTTTCATAATCAAATCAATACATATACTATATATAAATTATTGTTAACTACTTAAGTACTAATTATTGCTTTATCATAATCATTCGAATACATAAAATGTATATTACATATTGTTAACTGCTTAAGTACTAATTTTTTTCATAGTCACATTAATACATACATTATTTATTAACTATTGTTAACTGCTTAAGTATTAGTTATTTTTTTTCATAATCACACCCCTACATTAAATGTATATAAATTATTTTTAACTACTTAAATACTAATTATTATTTTTTATATTCAAGTCAATACTTAAATTATATATAAATTATTGTTACTGCTTAATTATTAATTATTATTTTCTCGTAATCACAACAATACATAAAATATATAATAATTATTGTTATTATCGTAGATAAAATTATAAACAAAATTCATACAAATTATTCTTTATTTAGTAAGTATTAAATAAAGACCCTGATTATTTCTTTATTTTTCTTCATTATCTCATCAATACACACACCAATCATTTAAACATGAAGTTTTAAACATTTTAATTTAAAAAAAATATTTTACTTCATTAATTGATTTTAAATTAAATGTAAAGAAGGAAAACCAGTCATCATTTTGTTCATTTCACAAAGTTTCTTAGTTTTCATTAGTTTTTTCCAGTGTTATCGTTTGCACGATATGATTCTTTTTGAAGTGTCTGCTTTTTAACAAATAACAAAAAAAAATAACTCAAAATAAATAATTTATACAAGTTAAAAATGATCACATCTAGCGAGAAACAAGGTGATCTTCGAAATACCCAAAGAAGACGAAACAATAACGAAAAGAACAAATTTCCAATCAAGAATATAATTTAGCACCACATACTTTCCCCAACATTTCAAGAACTCTAGCTTCAATCAAAAAAAGTCAATGGACACCATGAAGCTACACGAAAGGGATACATTAACAATCAAGGGTTATTTTAGTATCCCACAAGTCTTCCAATATTTCATAATATCTAGCTTCAATAAAAAACGTTAATGACTAAATTGAAGCTACGTCGAATGGGACGCATTACCAATCACGAACATAGTTAAGTAGCATATAAGTGTTTAAAAATTATAAAAACTCTACCTTCAATCAAAAAACCAATGATCAAAATATAATTAAAACGAATAAAATACATTAACAATCAAGAATGAAGTTCAGCACCATGTAACTGTCCCACAAATTCAAAGACTCTACATTAAATGATAATAAACATACAAGCTTTTAGTACCTAAATACATTAACACGTAAATAACTTATTTCAAGATGTGAATTATTGAGCTGCCATGATCAGGGGGATTTCAACGTGTTTTGCTTTTATTAAGAAAACTTGAAGAATTTTTCCGAATAAGTTTATTTTTATTTATTGTTAATTTATTTTACAAACATGTTGTTTTGAAAATGGAGGTATTGTATGAACTTATTTATAACAGTTGTCTCAGCATAAGGCACCTTCAATGTGTTGGTATTTATTAAATATGTAACATTTTCAAATACTAATTTAGTTTTTATTTAAAGTTATAACATCTCTGAGACCCAATAAAATGTATTTTTTGAGATTTTGTTAATGATAATTTAAACCTCAATAAAATTATTAAAACGTTCGGGAACACACTCCCATTGACTCCAGAACGATTTCGAGACCACTCGTGAAAACTTTTTTTTAAAAATCAAATCTCAAAAACATACTTTTTTAAAATAGTCAATAGCTTTTATAAACAATAATTAAGTTAAATAGTTAAATAAACAAATTTTATCAATATTTTTCAAACATTTGGTAAAATCTATCAAAGATCTTCAGATTTTTTGAATCATTAAACAAATTATATTTCCTAAAACTCACTCTACGATGGTCACCTCTATGTTGTTGTTATTGTTGTGCTTGTTGATGACCCCACTCTCTACTTTACACTGAGGAGGAAGCCCTCACATCAGTGGATCCAGCCTCCACTCCAGCAAATACGACCATTGGGCAAACAGCCCTTCCGCCCCCACTGGGTCTGTCCATAGGATCTCTGGTGTCAAGTTCGTATCGCATACGCGAACATGTGAACATATGTGTGGTGTTGTGTATGTGTTGTTGCTACAGCATTTAGTTTGGTGTGGTTGTGTGTGTATTGGAGGTTAATTTGTTTAAGCATTCTTGTGGGTGTATGGATTAGTTTTTCTGAGCTGTGCCACTGATCTGTGGGTGTTGTCTGGGGATGGTCTATTTAATATTTGTTTGTCACTTCGATGTCTTCATCGTCGCTGAACGCGCCTTGGGTTCCATCGGCGGTGATGACAGTCGTGCCAATCGTGACGGCGTTAGAATCCAAGAAGCGGTAGCCGTTGGCGTCGGCGACGTAGGTGACGAAGTAGATATCCCCATCGGGAGACGTCCAGCTGCAAGGCAGTGTTTTATTTTTATTTTACCATGTTCTCATTTTTATTTTTTATTGTCTTACCAGATTGTTGTTTTTTTTCTTCATTTTTCATTTTTTTTTCTTTGTTTAATCTAAAAAAATTATAATGATAACGGCTGAATGTGCTCACCTGTATGACCCTTCCACAGCCTCTCCTGTCTCTCCAGTCTGAAAAAGGGATTGGTCATAAGCTTTCAATTTGTAAAAGATGTCGGGACGGCAAAAAGCCAAAGCAGCTACCATGGCCACTGCAATAATGGATATCTGCAAACAAGTTTTCTACATTAACTTTAATAATCGGTTGGTTAAAATTAAAAAATGAATATGTTTTAAATAATGACAAAAAACTATATCATGTTTATAATAAAGTGTTAATATATTTCAATTAACAAAAAATGTATTATAATAAATAATAAATAACAAGAAATGTTTCATTAGTAAAAAATCAACAATACAAATTAACAACTATTAATAATAAGAAATAATAATCAATAATATTGGTATATGTACGAAATGTTATGCTAGATTTATTTGTTAAACTCAACTAAACTTGATGATGGATGGAACACTCACTACACGAATGGTATATCATCGTATTAAACTTCTAATGTATGTTTATAACATAGTTTTTATTTGTCTCTAATGCAGTAATTGCTGTACAATTTTTTATCTGTTGAGGAATCTTATTTTTAGGCGATAGTGCACGAGTGGTATAACAATGTGTCAAGCTTCTGTATAGATCGACAATAGCACAAGTGAGGTAAGCACTATAGTATTTGAATGTGGAGTGCCTCACTTGTGCTATTTTTTATCAATATGATCCAATACATATATCTATGTTTGCAACGTAGCTTTTAGTTGTGTCTAATGGAGTATCCGTTGATCGTGAAATATTAATGCCATAAGGATGGAAATAAATTATTATTAGCATTAAAAGTATCCTTAAGGTATGTGAATTTTTGTGTAGTAATGAAATAAAATGTTACAATGCAAAAAACACAAATTATTTCAATTACATTGTTTATTTAACTTATCATTATACAATCATTATCATTTAGTATGATGAAATAAATTAATATTAATTGCATGTAAGAATTAGTAGAGAAATTTAAGTAGTTTTTATTATGTTGTTTTTTGTTATAGTTAATGTTTGGTTATAATACAACATAAAATAGTAAAAAACCATCAGATGATGCATTTTGCTTTACAATAAACAATATTTTTAACCCAATTTCGATCAACCCTTTAACGCCTCATTATTTGTTTTTTAATGGCTAAAGCTTAAGAAATAAGTATTTCTTAAATAAACCACTATACCCATTTCCCTTTTTAAATTTTTCAATCAGCTTCATAAATAAAACAGAACTGTTCGTACTTTGTTTATTTATGTTTATTTATTATTATATAACAACGAGCTAAGCAATTAAAATCTGTATTTGTGCATCTTTTTCAGGCGACAGTACTTTCACTTAGAAAAGTCTAATACATTTTAAGTCTTAAGTTTTAGCAAAGTAAAATTTGTTAATGCAAATTTCTCTATTATAATTTTTTATTGAACAGACCTCATTACCAATTTGATGTACTAACGCCCAATAAATAAGAGTCATCAATGACTATATATTTGTCTAAGTAAACATTTTTAAACTCTGTTGTTAAATGTTGTAAGACTGAAACCAAAACAAACAATAATTCAGAATTTTGTTTTATTGAAAAACACTATTAAATAATTTAAAACAGTCTAAATATTAAATACTTTTTCAGTTGGAGTGGACTCGTATTTCTTGGGGGATGGTACATTTTACAATACCAAATTATAATATTATTGAACAAAACATGATTTAAAAATAAAGGTTAAACTCTTCTTAACACTAACATACAGTTACATTTGACTAACTTTTTATGTCAAAGATAGTCAAAACTGACAGCCTCAAATTGACTAAACTTTGTTAATGCATGTGTGTTAACAAATTACTTGAAAACGTACCTGTAGTTGAAACTGTAAAAATAGTATTAATTTGTATACTCCAAAAGGATAACATATTCAATTGCATACACAACTTGTATTGTATTGAATTGTATACATACATTGTATACGGTCGTATTGAAATGTATATCCTAAGTATTCAAGCTCATTTTGGTTTATATACATCATTTGTATAAAATGGTATTGAATTGTAAACATCACTGTTTTAAAATTGTATTGAGTTGCATACATTACTTGTGTAAAATCGTACTGAATTGTATTTGTCACTTCTGCAATACCCTAATTAATTGTATACATCTCTTATATACAGTCATATCGAATGGTATACGACTCATATAAAAGCTAAACAAAAAGCAACTCACAAAAGGAGGTCTCATGTTGGAGAAAAGTGATGGAAGATCGTATCGGATGGAGACTGGACGTTTTGTGAGGAAATCACGGCTCTCAACTGTTTATATTTGCATCTCAGAAATGGGCGTGTTACCCCACATCAGACTTAACTCTGTCACTACAAGGTCGGGTATTTAATGTACCCTTTAACAACGTGACTATGTTTATTTACTTGAAAATGTTTTTATTACTTGAAATGTTATTACTCATAACTAACTATTATTATTAGTATTATTTACATATAATTTATATTTCTAACAGTATTACTAACTAATCATTATTTCAATTTACTTGAACTATTTTAAAATCTTTATTTTGTTCCAAAAACGTTTGATTTATGTAATATTACTTTAATTTTGTTATGTTATCATAATTGAGTTAATTTTAAGAAGCTGTTAAGTAAGATGAAAAAAAATATAGACAAACATTTAGTAACTAAAACAAAAGTTTAATTAAAATTAATTATACATAGTTTCTTAAATTGTTAACTTGAATAATCAAAAACTTATTATACTTATAAAAAGTATTTAGAATGTTCAAAATTATAGGTTTCAATTAAGAAATTATCTAGTAAATTTTGACAAAATATTCCCCTGAATACAAGTTTCATTGAGCCGCAATTGTTTTATTATAAGCATACTATCTTCATAAATTAATTTTACATAACAGTTACAATTTGTTTTTACTAAATATTAAATGTTTTAATTTGTTTTAGCATCAATATTTTACCAACAAACTAATTATTAATTATACAAACAATTTTTAAACTTTTAAATTTTAACTCTAATATATTTTTGATACTTTTATCATAGTTTATTATATAGAGCTACAGTTCACATCAACCTAAAGATATATATCATATAATTTTAATTTTAATACTCGTATCTTTTAATTATAAACTGTAAATATTAATCAAACTCACCGACAAAGAACGACATGCTTTGAAATGCATTGTCGGAGCAAATCGTTTAACTACAGCTGCCAAATTGACTGCCGAATTGAATTAACATCTGATTAGTCAAGTTTTGACCAAAACTGTTAGTCGTGAGCTCAATAAATCTGGATATCATGGGAAAGTGCCGTCAGGAAATCTCTACTTTCCACTATCAACATCTCAACATTTAAAAGAGGTTGAAGTAGTGTAGTGACCACACATGATGATCTACAGAGTAATGGAAGCAAGTGGTATTCTTCGTAGAGTCCAGTTTTACTCTTTTCCCAACTGCAGGCCGAGTTTATGTGTAAAGGCAACCCATGGAAGCTTACAACCATGACTGCTTTCTTCCCTCACTGGAGCACAGAAATGGATCAGTGAAGGTTTTGCCAGCCATATCATGGAAGTTATTGTGTCCGATCGTTGTCCTGACTACTAGTATCAACACCATCCTGAACCTTTTGGGAGATCATGTTCATCCAATGGTTCATGCATTATTCCCTGATGGTGACAGCATCTTACAAGACAAAAATGTCCCAATACATACCATTTATGTATGTAAAGGAATTAGTATGAAGACCATGAAACTGACCTAGAACATGAGGAATGGCCACCAAAATCTCCAAATATCAAAATTATTGAACACTTATGGTGCGTCATGGAGCAAGAAATTAAAAACTGTCGCGTCCTAAAAAAACTGGAACAGTTTTTGAAAGATTAGCTGAAATTTTTTTGAATGAAGTCAGGAAGCTGTATGATTCCACTGCTAGACGAATTGAAGGTGTACAAAAGGCTACACAAGGACTAACACCATAGTAAATAAACTTCTTTTAATTTATCAAGTGTTTCAATCATTTTGTCCAGCCCCTGTAATTGTGTTTGTGATATCTTGTTTTAGTGTGATATATTTTTTATATTTTTATTTTTATGTTCATGTTAAAATTTTATTGAGATTTTAATTTCTTTCAACTCAGTTTATTCATAAAAAAAATTATAAATGAACATTGCACGAATGTTTA
>JARUHE010037234.1:0-16206 GCA_031471125.1 Archaeomysis grebnitzkii | reverse complement strand
ATGACATTCCGATTTTCGAAGCATTTAATAACTACATTTTTCCACGATACACACTTCCGAACGCACCAACACCCAATCTCCCGAGTTGCCTCTTTCTTTCTTTGGCACAACGCCTTTCTCCAGCAGATGAATGCGTTTTTCCAGTTTAGTCTCATTCTTGTTTTTGATTGGGCTTGCATAAATCTTCCTGTCCTAGTTCAGAATAAATTGGGGCTGAACTGTGCATTAACATTAACATGTTGGTTGCGTTTTCTGATGTTCTGATTTTTTCTTAGGGTTGGATTCTCACGTTCGTTTTGTTTGGTCATTGTCGGTCTTAATTACTTAATATTTTTTTATATTAAAAAAATTCATTATTCTTAAATATTTTTTATTTAAGAATAATGAAAGTACAACACACGTCAATAGTAACAATATGGGAGGGTGTGTGTACGGATGGGTGTGTGGGTGGATGGGTGTGTGGGCGGATGGGTGTGGGTGGATGGGTGTGTGGGCGGATGGGTGTGCTGGAGATGATTATGTAATTGTTATGATCCGCAATCTCCTCTTTGGTGTAGGCCTAATCGAGGTAAGCCTACCTCATTGGCCAATAGATTGTTTATCACAACTTTAATTTTTTAATCGTGTACATTTTACCAATGACAGTTTTTCATTTGTACTGAGCGCGCGCCTGCGTGGGTATGCGCGCACATGTGTAAAAAAATATGCTTCCCTACAAACATCGTCCGCGATGCTGTCGACGATCGTACACGATTTTACGTGATGTCGCAACAAAATGGTTGTAGGGTAATAAAGACATAGAATTTAAATAAACAAAATGGTTGTAGAGTAATAAAGATATACAGTTTAACTAAACAAAATGGTTGTTGGGTAATAAAGACTTGGAATTTAAATAAACCAAATGTTTGTAGTGTAATAAAGACATACAATTTAAATAAACGAAAAGGTTGTAGGGTAATAAAGACATATAGTTTAAACAAACAAAATGTTTATAGGATAATAAAGACATAGAATTTAAATAAACAAAATGGTTGTAGGGTATTAAAGATATACAATTTAACCAAACAAAATGGTTGTAGGGTAATAAAGATTTGGAATTTAAACAAACAAATTTTTTTTAGGGTAATAAAGACATACACTTTAAATAAACAAAATGGTTATAGGGTAATAAAGACATACAATTTAAATAAACACAATGGTTGTAGGGTAATAAAGACATATAATTTAAATAAATAAAATGTTTTTAGGGTAATAAAGGCATACAATTTAAATAAACAAAATGGTTGTAGGGTAATAAAGACATATAATTTAAATAAACAAAATGGTTGTAGGGTAATAAAGATATACAGTTTAACTAAACAAAATGGTTGTAGGGTAATAAAGACTTGGAATTTAAATAAAGAAAATGGTTGTAGTTGTAGGGTAATAAAGATATACAGTTTAGCTAAACAAAATGGTTGTAGGGTAATAAAGACTTGGAATTTAAATAAACAAAATGGTTGTAGGGTAACAAAGATTTGGAATTTAAATAAACAAAATGGTTGTAGGGTAATAAAAGCATACAATTTAAATAAACAAAATGGTTGTACGACAATAAAGACATATAATTTAAATAAACAAAATGGTTGTAGGGTAACAAAGAATTGGAATTTAAATAAACAAAATGGTTGTAGGATAATAAAGATATACAGTTTAACTAAACAAAATGGTTGTAGGGTAATAAAAGCATACAATTTAAATAAACAAAATGGTTGTAGGATAATAAAGATATACAGTTTAACTAAACCAAAATGGTTATAGGGTAATAAAGACTTGGAATTTAAATAAATAAAATGTTTGTAGGGTAATAAAGACATATCATTTAACTAAACAAAATGGTTGTAGGGTAATAATGACATAGCATTTAAATTACCAAACTGTTTGTAGGGTAATAAAGACATAGAATTTAAATAAAACAAAATGTTTGTAGGGTAACAAAGACATACAATTTAAACAAACAAAATGGTTGTAGGGTAATGAAGACATAGCATTTAAATGAACAAACTGTTTGTAAGGTAATACATACATAGAATTTAAAGAAAACAAAATGTTTGTAGGGTAAGAAAGACATAATTTAAATAAACAAACTGGTTGTAGGGTAATAAAGATATAGAATTTAAATAAACACAATGTGTGTAGGGTAACAAAGACATAGAACTTAAATAAACAAAATGTTTGCAGGGTGATAAAGCCATATAATTTAAACAAACAAAATGTTTGTAGGGTAATAAAGACATAAAATTTAAAGAGCACAAAATATTTTTAGGGTAATAAAGATACATAATTTAAATAAAGGAAATGTTTGTAGGGTAATAGGGACATTTTTTCCCCCAAATAATTCTTGGAACTAGACTGCATCTCTTCCATTTTCTTGATTCTGAGATGTTTTTCCATGCGCCATTGGTCCATCACTTGGTCGGTCCCCAACAACCACATAATTTATTGGTGGGAGTCTTTTAATGAAAAATCTTGTTAATTTGAATGGCTAGTTGAAATTACAGAAGGAAGGACGATATGTAACAAATAAATGCAACAAGCTATTGTGTGCTTATTATAATTTCTGAACTAATACAATAATCGAATATATAATATATATGATATACCCATTAAAATAGGTAACACATCAATGCCTACGATATTTTATATATTTACATAACTTTTATTGCTGGTGTTTCTTTTCTTTTTGTGAATAGAACTGGTGTTATGTTCGGAATGAAATGACTAATAGTAGAAATGAACATGGTATTATTGGCAGGCTTCTCCCCGGGTACATTAACACGTTGCATGCGTAGTGGCCACCGGTGGGTCACTGATGAGACGTCTACAGCGCGGGTGACCACTGGTGGGTCATTTCTTAAAAATTAAATAGCTTTGTAATTATTGTATTTGCGATGAACTTGGTAATAAATTTATCTTAAAATGTTGATATCAACGAAATATAAGGATATATAAAGGTATATAAACACTCAATAACTTTATTATTATATAGGAAAATAAAGATGTCCAAAAATGCAACTCCAAATAAAGTGATATTTGAATTAAAGGATAAGGAGACACACTCGGAGTTTTTACGTCAATTTACAGCGTGACCAACCGTGCGCATTTCGCAATAAAATCTATCATAGTTATACTGGATGCAAAGTGACCACTGGTGGCCACGCCAACTCGGTGGTCACCGGTGGGCACTCGCAGTAGAATTGACAAACGCTTGCTTTGCTACGGAGTGCTCACGGGTGGGCACGATTTCTGACTGTTCCTAATTATTATACTCACGGAGATAAGACTGTACACAACCATTTAGCTCAACCGCTTGATTGCATCTAATAGGATCAAGCCAGTTCTTTCCCGCATTGTACAAGATCTTAACTCAGAGCTACCGAAGCACGCAACGTGTTAATGAGGTTTTGAGATATTGTACATGGTATAATTTTTTAATCTTTCTTGTATGAGCTTTTTAAATATGACGGGTAATAGTTTTAATATTATTATAAAATTTATTTAATGTGCTTATAAACATATTTACCTTTCCTTAATCTGTGTTACTACTAGCAATTCTTAAAAGAAACAAGTACGAGTAAATGATGCTAAGCATTTATTCAAAAAGGTTTATAAATCTATGAAGTTATTTTACACAAATGTATATTTTATAATTTTGTTTTCAAACATTATATGTTGTGATGAAACGTATAACTCACCTTTAGATAATTATATTTTCAAATAAACTTTTCTCTAAACTTTCAAATAAAATATCGGTTAACCATGCATAACTTCAATGATGACATAGCAGAGTCCACACAATCTTATGATGTCTATTATTTAAAAAAATATTTTTGGACAAAACTCAATAAGGCATCACTCCACCTTAAGCCCTTCCATACGATGGCCTAATGCAATGATTCCCAACCGATGTGGTGCTTCACGATAGCGCAGCATAGCAATTATAAAGGGATCTCTATATTTAATACTAGAGAGAGCAAATCAATCTCGCGCGTTCAATAAAATTAGTAATGAATAATGAATAGTTCATATAATTCTAGGTAAATCAAGTAAGATAAAAAGTTATCAACAAATGTTTAATTTTGGTTATCCTTGTCAACCATCTAGAAATCTATAAATATAATATTTAAAAAATTTACCTTTTCTAATATATCCTGTATGTAAAGGTTGTTTAAAATGCATATTCATTCATTTAATTCTGTGAAAAAATTGTTCAAAAAACTATAATTTAAAAAAATAAAAACAAAGTAAAATAATAATTATATGATCTATATATTATTCTAAGCAAACAATGGACTGAGGCCAATAACAAAAACTTAATCCAGAAGACACAACGACAGCAAACAAATTAATATATAGATAGAGCTTTCGCTCAATAAACTATTTTATTCTACATTGAGATTAATCATTCGTAGCCATATAACATTTTACTTGTGAGGTAATTAAAACTCAAATTTCAAGTAACCTAACCTTAACTCAAAACAGAACAATTGAACTGTTAATCTTATAAGTACCTAAATCAGATATTAGTAGGCTATACAGAATAAAATGTAGAAGCTATTCAGGTTAAGCTAATAGATTTAATAAAAGTTGTTGATTTTATTGATACAAAATTTAAGCCTAGGTCTGCATAGTGCATTGTAACTACTAGCTTCATTTTTAAAATTAAACATCTTGTTGTATATGTTATTAGGCCTATACTGAAAGACAAAATAGTTTTTTAAAGTTCATCAATGAGTTTCTCAACTTGCCTAATATGATGTCAAACAGTACAATATTAGGCTATATCAAACTTGCAAGTATTATCTAACACAAACTAGATCAATTTAGACTGGTCAACAAAACATTACAATTTATTAAAACACTGTACATTAAAGTAAAACAATTTTGTTATGTAAATATGCGTATATGTGTAAATAAAGTCATAAATATAGTCGTAAAATGCCTAGCCTATTTAGTATTATATAACGAAATACAAATCAATAAATTTCGTTTTTGAAATGAAAATATTTTTGCCACCCTGTTCCTAAGGTTTTTAATACCACAATGGAAACAAACCAGAAACAGGATTTGGTTTCAATCTATACATATATATTTACATATATATATATGTGCATATATGTACATATGTGTATATAAAGTCATAAAATGCCTAGCCTATTTTTTTTTCATTCACTTCTAATGAAATATTTTACTTTTTGTTTAAATTATACATAAAAGTAGTTCATATTAACCTATAAAAATAGTTTGTTTGCACTTGAAAAGAATGAAGTAGCCTGAGCTATAACACTAATTTCACATTCATAAGGCCTAGTCTAGTGAAGTTTGAATCACTGTTAACTGTACTAGAGTCGGCAGCGTCTTAACAAAATAGCTGTATCCGATTTTTTCCGGTTGTTAGTCAAAATGATTAGGTCAGACAAGCCACCTTTTACAATAGCTGTTATCTCAAAAATTATAAACCTGTATGAAAACTTTATTTAGTAAAAGTTGTTTAGTACGTATATTTTTTATTTCATTCTAAACAAACATGCTTATAAAATGAAAATAAAATGGAAAAAAGAAATATGGTTTGCCAAATGTTGCAAATAAAAATGTTTTTATTTAAAAAACTTTAAATTTTAGAAATTAAAAGTTTATCCCATAAATCTTAAAATAAAAAGGCCGATATTTTATTCTAAGCAAACATTGCTCAAAAGTCAATAATTAAAAAACTTTATGACACGACACTTTTTGTCATATTTTGAAAGTAAACCATATATAGAGCTTTGCTACTATGTGCGCGCTCAATAACAATCAAGTCATTGTAAATGCTTCACCCATTTTATGCTTCACTACACATATTTGACAAAAATTCAACTCGAAATGTTAACAACAAAGACAAAAGCAAAGTAACACCTATGACTTTTTTCTTTCTCATTCACTCAACAATAATAAATTTGATTAGTAAGACTTACAAACTTGTGCTGTTGATATAGAAGGATTTCTTGAGTCAATTGGTGCTAATGGAGGCATTAGAAGTGGGGTATTCAAAACATCGAAATTCGCATTTTTTGAATCAACACCCTAAGGAAATAGTATTGCATTAATTCAATTAACTATTAAACAAGCTATGTATATATATTACATAAATGTGTGTAACTAGAGGTATGACAGATCACACACGGTGAAAGTGAAGATCATTTGTAGACATTCTCAAAACTCATCAAGGACACCAAAACATCAATAAACATGCTGAAAGTCCTCACTACTACACACTGAGGGAAAAAAAAAGAAACCACACTCAGTACATACAAGACAATAACCAGACCAATAATGGAATATGCAAACACCAAATGGTCACCCATCACATCAGCCACAAACATCAACAGACTACCGACAACACAAAACACTGCACTCGGAACAGCTACAGGATGTACACTACTCATCCAGACACACCTACAACTACATGTATCCCAACTCAGACAAACTGCACAACACCCAAACCACCCACTACACCCTCTCACACAACAAGAAATTAATCCCAGACATATGAAGCAAACAATATTCCAAAATAACAATAATTACTCCACCAACAGAGACACCACACCAGAACAAACTTCATACCAAACAACCAAGCAAAACAAAAAACTCGTAGAAAATTCACACCAATAACAGACAACCCAACAAAGTAATTGACAGAACAGCACCAGACATAAGCTAGTAATCCACGAACCGAACGGTTCAAATGTCTCGCGATGATTCATTCAGAAACTTAAAAAAAAAATTTCATCTCCCCAAATGTTAATAAAAAATGGTGTTACAAAGTGAGAAAACATCATTTATTCAAAAAATCACCTTAGAGACTAATAATGCTTACTTCATTTCCAATTCATTGATACATAAATAAAAACAAGATATGAAAAAAAATATTTGTTAAAAAAATTCTATCTCCACAAATGTCAATCAAAAATGGTGTTAAAAGTAAGAAAACCTCGTTTAGCCAAAAAATCACCTTGGAGACTAATAATGTTTACTTCATTTCCAATCCATTGATACATAAATAAAAATAAAATACGAGAAAAAAATTTTGTTAAAAAAATTCTATCTCTGCAAATGTCAATCAAAAATGGTGTTAAAAGTGAGAAAACATCGTTTATCCAAAAAATCACCTTGGAGACTTATAATGCTTACTTTATTTACAATCCATTGATGCATCAATAAAAACAAAATATGAAAAAAACTTTCTTTGTCCAAATCAAAAATGTCAATCAAAAATAGTGTTACACAGTGAGAAAACATCATTTAATCAAAAATTCACCTTAGAGACTATTTGTGTATACTTTATTTGTATTTCGCGGTGTGAGAAAACCAGTACAGTTGGTACGCCTGTCAATTGTAAACATCAATCAAAAATGGCCAGTGATAAATAAGCTTCTATTACAGGTTAAAATTACTTTTGTATCGATTTATTTTAATAACTTTCAGCAAGGATGATCATATTTACTACTTTGACACTATTTGCCAAGTAGTTTTGAAAAATAATGCCTATATAAAGTTACTGGCTCTGTTCAACTTTCTCCAATATGTGTTTTCATTAAAACAAAAATGTTCAATTAAATTGAAAAATAATCACGTCCTTAATAGTTAGAATACTATTTTTGTTAAGGAAACGTTGTTGTATAACTTGAAATAAACTAACATAAGCTTAGTAAAATAGTTTAACCAAGAAAATTTCAATTAAATTGAAAAAATAATTAATGCATATTGGTTAGAATGCCCATACAAATGTTCTTAAGCAAACTTTGTTATAGAGCTTCAAATAAACTCACAATGAGCTTGGTAAAAAACTTTAACAAAGAATAGAAAAAAAATGTTTTTCAATAAAAACAGTTAGTGCATATTGGTTAGAATGCCCATACAAACAAATGTTGTTAAGCAAACTTTGTTGCAGAGCTTCAAATAAACTTAAACCAAGACAATTTTCAGAGTTGAAAAAAAATGCGTTTTTCATAAAAACAAAAATAATTTTAATTAAATTGAAAAATAATTAGTGCATATTGTTATTAAATAAACTTTGTTGTAAAGCTTCAAATAAACTAAAAACAATGAGCTTGGTAAAAAGATTTAACCAAAAAATAACAGACTCGCTAATAATAGTATAGATGATATATAAGCATTCAAATCATTGTCTAACGCCGACAAGAACGACAACATCGAAATTGCTATGCCTATGTAGAGCTTTGCTATGCACGCTTGACAACAACATCGAACAAACTCTCCCACACAACATGCACAGAACACTGGCACAACTCAAACAAATAAATCCCCACATCTACTTGAATATTTACACAAAATAGCCCCAGACTCGCACCCATGGCTCAATTGCCCACTGTGCCAACAACACATACCTGTTCACATGCCCGCATGTGTGGATGGACATGGCCCCTGAGGCCCTCTGGACAGACCCGGTGGGAGTGGCGGGGCTACTGGCCCGATGCTGGACCTGCTGGGGTGGGGTGGGGGCTGGACCCACTGGCGTGAGGGCTCCATCCTCGACAGAGGATGGAGGGGGTCGACTACAACAACAGTTGGAATTTTGTCTTGCTCCCGGCAACAATAGATGTCATTGAAACATATTGTTCTTCCAGCTCAGTAAATATGATCATTAGGCACTATGGGAACTCACCAAACACAACCTAACCTGATTCTCACATATTTCAAACAGTTAAATAGAACATTTCCCCCAAAAATGATCTTGAAAAATTTCCCTTTACAAGTTTGTCTTAATTATTCTAATTCAATCCAAAATAGAAAGGATTTGTGAAAAATATTTCGGAGTTTTTATAGCCAAACCAAACACAATAGTTGATAAAACAACCACCACTCAAAATCAAAATTAAACAACAGTAATATCTGAGTTACCTAATCTAAATAAATTTACTTCATTTACTTCAAATTGATAAGTTCAATTACCTATAATAATAATCTTTAACTACAGGTGTTTTCCCAGATCCTTAGAAAAATTTTGTTTTAAATTGTTATAGCACTATAAAATAAACCTTACTTTATTATATTATTAATACAAACTCAATAAGTTTAACGAAAAATAGAACATCTCAAAAAAACTCATAAAAATGTGGGTTTATTTGCAAAAATAAACGAAGGAAAAAAAACTTTTTTTGCAACACTAGCAGTGCATCATCCTGGCAGCATACGGGACCTTGTTTTCTCAGGCGTGCCCATCAAGAGGCAGTGTTGACCATCCTTGGTCAAAACTTCAAGTGGCAGATGACCACCTGCCGCCTCCAAGTACTGGCACACCTTTATAAACTTAAGCCGATTGGGAGACGGCAACAACGGAATAGTAATATCTTGGTAGAGCTTTGCCTCTGGCAAGCTTGGAAAAAAACTGTTCTTTCAATAAAATAATAAACAATATGCCACTAAATTTAAAATTGTACTGCATATTGTTTCGAGAACATCTATATAAACAATTATTGTTAAACAAACTTTGTTGTTGTTGTCAACCCCCCTTTTTTCTTGACAAAGAGGATAGAGTTCTCATGCCGGAGGATCCATCCCCCACCCTAGCAGGGCCAACCATTGGGCAAGCAGCTCCGTCATTCCAATTGGGTCCATATAGATGGCCTCCGGGCATGTAAACAGATGTGTAGTGTTGTATGTGTGGTGTTGGCACAGCCGGCAGTTTGGTGTGGTATATGTCGGAGGTTATTTTGTCTAAGTATCCATGTAGTCGAATGGATTTATTTTTTCTGCGGATGTTATTGATGTCTGGGGCTGTCTGTTTAATATTTTGTTTGGTTGTCTGTTGTTCATTCAGTCTGTTACTATTTGTGTGTGTATGAGTTTCTTGTGTTGTGTTGTGTTTTGTTTGGTGTGAGGTCTCTATGTGGGTTGTGTGGTAGTTGTTGCTGTGTTTATTGAATATGATGTACTGCATGTGTCTGGGGGTTGTTAGCTGTTGTTTGTGCGAGTGAATGAGTGGGTGGTCTGGTTTTTGGGTAGTTTGTCAGAGTTGTGAGGTGTGTAGTTTTAGTTATGTTTGTATGGGGAGGATTTTTGTTTTGTCTTATAGATGTTGTCTATGCATTTAGTGTACAAAAAAACTTCAAATAGAAGTACTAATATTTCACGAACCGAACAGTTCAAATGTCTTGCGATGATTATTCTGTAACTTTTAATAAAATTTTATCTCCACAAATGTCAATCAAAAATGGTGTTACAAAGTGAGAAAACATCATTTAATCAAAAATTCCCCTTAGAGACTATTTATGTATACTTCATTTCCAATAATCCATTGATGCATAAATCAAACCAAAATAGGAAAAAAAACTTTCTAAGGTAATTTGATGAGAAAATGTAGATAAACAAGTGATAAAATCAAATAAAAATACCCAGTAATATATTAAAACCATCAACCAACCCTACATGAAAAGAAATAATCATAGTATAGCTGATATATAAGCATTCAAGTCATTGGAAGACAACGACATCGGAATTGCGACGCCTATGTAGAGCTTGGCTATGCACGCTTGACAATAAATCAAACTCTACCAAGGCCATTACAAAAGCTAATTTTTGATATTTCACAACAGACAACAACTTAACAATCAAGAGTAACTCATAGGGTGGTACCTTACGCCTCCACAAAAAATAGATAACTTATGGATCTATAGGTAATCAATTTAACACCAATTTAACCTTAAATTAATGGGTTGCTGAAATATTCAGTATAAACAGCATTAATGGAAATGCCAAACATAATTATCTAAGCCTTGGCCAAAATTATACTTGAAAGTAAGCATTAAATACTTTTCCAACACAAATTTGAACATCATTGTCATGGTTTACTTGAATTCCCATCAGATCTTGTTTATCACTTTCTGCATCCTCCATAAAAACTTCAAGAAGCTTAAAATGAAAACATTTATTGATTAAAAACATTATCTTCAATCTTACTCATGCAGTTAAAAGCAAATTCAAAATTAGTTTTTTCATATTTAAAAAAAAATTATTAGACATTATTATTAGCAGATTGATTTCATGAAATTTGCCTTAAAAGCTTGGATAACTTCACCATATGAACAACAATTTTTTATATTTAAAGTTACAAAGATAAACAAAAATAAATTACTTCTGTTGGATCCATAAGGTTTTCTTCATCACTGCCATGCAAATCATTTGTGCTAGAATTTTTTTCAGGACAAATTAAATTGTCTCTTAACTTAATCTTCAAATCGTTATATTCAATACAACTATTTGAGCTTTGATTCAGTGAAGCTACCAAATTATGTAAAATTTGATAACTACTTTGGTCATAGCATTCATAGTTGTTTGCAGAGTTCAACTTTTCTTGTTTATATAATGTTTCACATTCATTTGAAGTAATTGTTGATAAACGTTTAAGCTCTATGTCAGGAAATTTTTCAATAATTTTGGTATAACTATTTTCCAACTAGAAACAAAAAAGAAAAACACATTAAAGTTAGATAAAACATAATGTCAAAGTTTCAAACTATAATAACAAATGTTTGAAATAAACGATAGCTAAATACAAACCTCATTATCTTGATCGCCAACATTTTCCTTTAAGATCGTCAATTTATTTCGAAGATCTTGTATTATTTTAGCTTGTGCTCTAACAACATCTTTCAATAATTTTTTAGGTAAGTCTTCTATCACTAGCTCTAATGTTTTTGGAGTTAATAGATGCAAAGCATCCATTATATTAACAGATAATTACATTCCTGAAAAAAGAAAAACCAATCAAAGAACAAACTGACAATACTTATTGCTGCAAAACCAAAAATAAAACTAATAATCCATGAACAAACGGTTCAAATGTCTGGCAACCATTCATTCAGTAGCTTGAAAGTGGTCATGCCTAAGTCGCTATGCGGCTTAAAAGTCGAGCAATTATTTATTTTTAAAATACACAATTGTAAAATTTTTAAAAATTGTAAAAATATAATCAGCAATAACAAAAAAAATGATTTTTTTATTTTATTACATTGTATTTCTACATGCATACTTATTGTTAAATTCTGAAAATTTGAAGCAAAAATATAAAGAAAATAACGAGTTATGCCTAAACCGCTATGCAGCTTAAATGTCGAGCGTTATTCATTTTTATAATATACAATTGTAAAATTTTCAAAAATTGTAAAAGTATAACCAGCAATAACAAAAAACTAGTTATGCCTAAACCGCTATGCGGCTTAAATGTCGAGCGATTATTTATTTTCATAATATACAATTGTAAAATTTTTTTAAATTGTAAAAATATAATCAGCAATAACAAAAAAAATGATTTTTTTAGATTCTATCAGATTGTATTTATACATGCACACTTATTGTTAAATTCTGAAAATTTGAAGTAAAAATAATATTTTTTCAATGTAAAATATTTTACAAGTTATTTTACCTCATTTTAAACTTAAATAACAAAAAACAAAAATTATCTAAAAATAAATCTATTGCATTATATTGTAAGCATATTGATTGTTCAGTTCTGAAAATTTGATGCAAAAATATAAAACAAGTTATAAACAAAACAAGAACTTGAACCTTTTGTGGAATGTGAATCATTTTACAAGTTCTTTCTCCTCATTTTAACCATAAATAACAAAAAAATTGAAAATTTTATAAAAAGAATTCCATTGCATTATATTGTAAGCATATTAAATATTCAGTTCTGAAAATTTGATGCAAAAATATAAAACAAGTTATAAACAAAATAAGAACTTGAACCTTTTGTGGAATGTGAAATATTTTAAAAGTTATTTCTCCTCATTTTAACCTAAAAAAAGACAAAAAAAAGTGAAAATTATCTAAAAATAAATCTATTGCATTATATTGTAAGCATATTGTATGTTCAGATCTGAAAATTTGATGCAGAAATACTGAAAAACAAACAAGTTATTAAGAAAATAAAAACTTTAACCTTTTGTTGAATGTCCGGACGACGACGATGCAGACAACGGAAAAATAACATCCATGTCTTAACTTCGTTTCACTCGCTCGACAAAAAATTATGAAAGTTTACAAAGAATGACATGTCACGTCTCACGCTGTGCGAAAACTGCAGCGTGAAAGCTTAACACTCGTGGAAGCATGAACCATTAACATTACTTCAGAAACTATTCGTAGAATTGTATAAAAAAAAAGAGAAAAAACTTAGAAACGGGATTAAAATAAATAAAAACTGAAATAAAACAAATACTTACTGTTGTTTAATAACCATGATTATATAAACCCGCAGCCGTTAACATAAATTGAAATTACAGTCAGGTGCTGCAATTTACACATGACGGCAGGACATTACTATTTGATGCACTCTTGAACAATGGCCCTATTAGGTTCCTTCTCTAGCACACTCTCATTTATAAACGTGAAAAAAATTCAATTTTTTATACAAGCATGATCCACATATTTACTGGGTTTTTTTTTACAAGAAAAATAAAAAGCAAGTGTATGCAATATGATATGGAATTTAATTGTTTTTCTTAGTGAAAAATCAATTCCATGTTGAATTTTGTAACATGGAGAGCAATTTTTGTTTTATAAATCTCTTTATAAATACAAGTTATTTGTATAATTAGCACTTGGTTTTTACATAAAAATAATGGTATATGTTAGACATTTAATATTATGGTAGGTAAGTATTTGTTTCTCCAATCAATATTTATAGGATTACATGAACTTTAGTTAAAAATCAATGAAAATTTTTTTGAACAATGGCGGCCATGCCTTGCCTTAACACGATAATTATACCAAACATTTCAACTCCTAGCAACTTGTTCCGTCTAGCAACCTTTTGATTCATTAAAACATTTTTTCTCCTAGAGAAAGGTCGTAGAAATTGTAAGCTCGTCAAAAAGAACACAAACAGTTAATATTACAGTATTGAACAAGGAAGAGATTATGGTGAAAATTGTTAAATTAATTCCTATGGAGGGGAGTGGTGAAAATTCAGTTTACGGGACATGTCGTGTTTTTCGCTGCCATGCTGTGTACGATAACCTCGGCGTGGCAGCAGGAACCATTAGCATTACTTCAGAAGCAATTCGTAGAATTGTATAATAAAAAAATAAAAAAACTTAGAAACGGGATTAAAATAAATGAAAAACTAAAATAAATAAAGGTAAATAAAAAACTAAAACAAAAACTTACGTTGTTTAGTAGCCAGGGTTATATAGACGCGCCGCTATTAACATAAACTGGTGAACATGTTGTTGCCGGTTTGGCAAGTTCTTTATAAACAAAGCCCTTGCTAAATAACCAATAAAATTATGCTTTCGAAGACCGTACTTGGGAAGTTAGATTTCACGTCCGACCACGTTCTTTCAATGTTTTGTGTATGGGCACCAGTAACCGGATCCACAAAATGTAGTGAATGGTTTACAGTCAGGTGCTGAAATTCACTATTATCCAATGCACAATAGGCTTTCCAGCAATTGCTGATGATTTTTGTTCCTGGGCCAATGTATTGTCTTATGCAGTTCAGCAAAGTTTCTGTATCCCATTTTTCAACTGGAACCAGAATGATTTTTTGGTGCGTCCATCAAAGCCGCCAAAAACCCACTGGCCTTCGATTTGTCGCCCTATGTTGTACTTCCTTTTACCAAATTTGGCATCGTCGATTTCGACAGTTTCGCCAACACCACCAAGCTTTACACTATTTTCAAGTGCGTATGCGATGCAAACCTCACGGCAGAATGAAGCCCAATCGGTAATTGACGCCTGGGCAATTTTCAAAGATTCTTTAACTAATTCATACGTGAACGAACGCAACAGAAACAATCGAACAAAGTAAAGGACGGTGAAGAGAGATAGGTGACTTTTTTGAAAGAAAGTATTTTTAAAAATTGAACAATTGAATTTACACAGGACACGCTTCCCTAAGCCAATTGCTTTCCCATGAGAACACTGTTTACCTCATTTAGGACAGTTCAACTCGGATAATAAGCTGCCGAGCATACGGTACTTCACCCTAACCCACATATCTCAAATGTATGTATTATGTAATGTTAGTGCTATCACTGCGATAGGAATGCTACACAATATAGTATTAATAATGAAATTACTAAAACTAGATAGAATGATTCATTTTATGATTCTTTGCTAGATTTTTGGAATTCAAACAGTGTTTCAATTTTACTCATTAGCAGAAACTGTTTGAAACATTTTTTTGAGTAAACAGAACACAGAAAAATATGGTTTGACATAACTCATCAGGAGGTCAATTTCTATTTTGGACGGACAACAGTAATAGGAATTTGTTATGGCAAATGACTTTATAAAAAGCTTTAATGCATTTAAATGTGGGTAGCCCTTGCAGGGATTTTGGAAAAAATAAATGTAGTAAATATAACCTTTTATATATTTGGGATTTTAATTTTAAGTCTGACTGTCGTCTGCTAATTCTTGTTGGTGCTGGTTTTTTTGCGAGGGATATTTTATGACTTTTATAGAATTTTTTTGCTGTTTGTAAAATTTGGCTTTTTTGATGAAACAGTTCATAAACTGTTTTGAAACAGTTTACGAACTGTTAGAGTCAGAAACACCTGACATCATAAATTTTCAAAATTTACGAACTGTTTGCGAACTGTTAGGATTAGAATCACGGCTAAGCTTTTGAGGTAGTTTCGAGGTGACATCACACATGGATAAACACCATGATTGTGCACTCAAATTATGGAAGGACGAGTCGGGAAAATGAAAAATACTCCGTGAAGAACATGGAACACCTCGTTATGACCACTGGATCATTGACAGAAGTGTCAGGACAATTCGCCTATACTCTCTGGTGAACACTAGTTTACAACTTTGCGGGCATTAATGTGAAGGAAATTTTTAACCTGCTACCCTCGGCCATCCAGGGTTCCTCTTCAAGCTACATGAACAATGAAGTCTTATTCAACTGTACAGTTGGATAAGATTTTATTGTTTATGTGGTTTGAAGAGCTTAAAAAATTGCAGTGTTAAGAAATTTGGGTTTATAGCATAGACATACAACTATTGCTCTAGATTCAACAAATTCATATAAAAACGTAGTTATTTCAACAAATTTGAGTTTTATAGAAAATTTTATTCAAGATAGATCATTCAGGGTGCATATATCTTTCAATTGTGTTAAATGTTTATTGCTGTGGAACCAAAAATTAA
>JARUHE010037124.1:0-16208 GCA_031471125.1 Archaeomysis grebnitzkii | reverse complement strand
CCATCTAACCAACATTACAAAGAATAATTTTTTTCATAAAATAAATATTTATTGAATTACAGCCACGCGAGATTGTATGTCATCTATGGCTAGTTTATTGTTGAGCTGTTAGGGAATTACTTTAGTTTATATTTCTTATTTTGTCTTCTGGGTTAGATTTTGCTTGAATGATACATAATAAATTAGTTTATGAATGGTAAATCTTACTATTTGTTTGTTTATTATATTAGTGGATTTTTGTTTCAGAGGTAGATGAAGAATTCTTAGATGTTTTCTTCAAACAATAATCTTAGTCGAGTCAAGTAAGTCCTTTATTTTATTTATAATCTTTGAATGGCTTTTCAACAAATTTATTATCAAAAATTAAACAAAGCATCATAAAATTATTTGATACCTGTCAACTATTTTGTTATTTGAATAATTCCAAAACTATAATAATAATATAATATAATATAGTATAATATAATAAAATATAATATATTACAATATAATATAATAATAGTATTAGTAATAATAATAATAATAATAATTAAACATAAAACTATTTCATATTGTCACTTTTTTTTTATTTGAATAATTCCAATACTATTAAAATAAAAAGTTGATAAAATTTTTTAAACTTAGTTGGTTCATATGAAATAGTATCTGATAGATAACAAAAATTGTTTCATAATGAAGTAAATTTACTATATTTAATGTTTCGGAAGAAAACGATTGATTAGTTATTAAGTTTAGTATTTATATACTAAAAATTTTTTTTAAATTTATTTATTTGAATAATTAGTTACTTATTTGTTTCAGTGCCAATCAAAATAGGTTCATCCAAGATCACATCTCATTTGTAGAAAAACATTTTGGGATTTTGTGCTCCTCTTTTTCTTCTTATGCTCATAAAACAGCCAAGTGAGTTGAACAAGAAAAAAAATTAGAAAATCTATTGATGCTCTATTTTTTTTAATTTGATGAGTTACCTATATAAGTTAGAATATTATTATTAAGCTGTGTTTTAAAAACCAGCAATAAGTTACCTCTGATTGGTGTTGTTGTTGCTTAGCAATTTTTTCAAAATTATAAAACAAAATAATTTTACAGAAAAGTTTGTTTAATTGAAAATAAAGAACATAACATTCTACACTGATGAAATCTGTATTCACTTATTAAAACATACATTTTATAAGAAATTTGAAATTTATGGCTAACCAAAATTTTTATTTAAAGGCTTACAGAAAAGTTTATTTTAAACAAATGAAAGAACCGGAGATTCTTAGATAAAATGCTTGAAGGACTTTTTTGTCAAAAAATAATATTTCTTTTTAAAATAATAGGCATTTTAAGAATTTTTTACTTGGCCAATTTATCATGAAATGCATGGTTAACGAATATTTTTGTCGAGCGTGAGTAGCGAAGCTCTACATAGGCCTAGCATTTCTGGGGTCGACTTAAATGCATATACAGTATATCATCTATACTTTTAAAATTTAATTTCATATAGGCTTCATTATTGGTTCTAATAGATTAATAGACATTTTTATTCAATTTTATTACTTTTTATCTACATTCTTTCAGTAAATTAACTTCAAAAATTGTTTATCAAGTTTTTTCTTATTTTGGTTTGATTTATGCATCAATGGATTGTAAATGAAGTATACATAAATAGTCTCTTAAGATTATTTTTTGATTAAATTATGTGTTTGCACTTTATAACACCATTTTTGATTGACATTTCTGATTGTGACAATAGAATTTTTTTTTTTGATATTTTTTGTACTTATTTATGCATCAATGGATTGGAAATGAAGTATACGTAAATAGTTTTTTGCTGAAATAATAGACACTCCTTATTACACAGGAGATCACAAGTTTTATCTTCCACACTGGTAAATGAAGTTTTAAATTTGCTTATATTATGAAAATTTATTTAGAGTAGCCCGTATAAAAAATGTTTCCTCATTCATTCTGATCACAGCTTGCAATAACTTCACAAGTTTCCATCTTCAAGATCTTATCCACATAGATTTCAGCTTTCATTCGAATGTCTTCATCAATGTTCATACTTGAAGTCTATAGAATTTTTGAATGCCACCAGACTCTTAAGATCCACATCTTCTTAGTTAACTTTTTATCTGTGCAATATACATTCCATGTTGCTAGTCTTACTCCCCACAAAGTCCTTACTTATTATTACAATCTTTCACAAGTTAAGTCAAACTCTTTTTATTCTCAACTTCTTTGGATGTTCGATTTTGTATGGATAAATACAAGTTTTTACTTTTTCATTACAAAAAATGGTAAATAATTTTATTTGGTTAAAATAATAAAGGTTTTGTTTGTACATTTCAGACTACGAAATTCTGGTGATTTTTTAGCACAAGAGTTGCATAACTATGGAGAGAAAGAAACATTAAACAAATCATTGAGGCACTCACTTATAAATCTATCTATTACTATTGCCGATGTTGAGGATTATAGGTACATATGTTTTATATTTATACTCTGTAGGTTATAAAATTGGACATACTATCATGGTTGTTTGATCTAATGTATGGTTACCACAGCTTCAACTTTATAGTTGCTGCTCAGAATGGTCTTTACTTCTACATATTCATTCATTCCCCAGCAGAGTAATAACAAAGTAATAATAACTACAGCTTGTATGTATAGCTAACACTATTCATTATAGCAAGATTACTTTTTAACTTTGCTCTTGATTAAAACTTGGATTTTGTAATGAATTGATGTTGATTGATACATTATTTTAATATGATGAATTTATTTAGTTGTTGTTGTCGTCCTTACTCCATCCATGACATAGAGGATGGAGTCCTCATGTCAAAGGATCCAACCCAGCAGGTCACCCCATCGGGCAAGCAGCCCTGCTGCTCTCACTGGATCCGCCCAGAGGGCCTCCGGGCATGAGAAGACATGTGTAGTGTTTTGTGTGTGTGGTGTTGACACAGCGGGCAGTTTGGTGTAGTGTTGGTGTCAAGGGCTATTTTGTTTAGGTATTCTTGAAGTTGGAGGGAATTTGTTTGATCTGGACTGTGACAGTGTTCTGTGTATGTTGTGTGGGAGGGATTGTTCCGTGTATTGTCTATTGCGTGTTTTGTTTGGTTGTCCGTTGTTTGTGTAGTTTGTTACTGTGCGTGTGTGTATGAGTTCCTTGTGTTGTTTTATTGTTTGATGTGAGGTGTGTTCTGGGATTATGTCCATGTTTGTTGTATAATTGTTATTGTTGTGGAATATTGTTTTTTTCAAGGATCTACGAGTTGTTGGAAGAAGGTGATCTCGGTGTTGGCCTGTTTGTTGGAGTTGTGAAACATGTAGTTTTAACTGCATTCTTATGGGAGGATCTTTGTTTTGTCATGGAGGTGTAGTGTGTTTGTGTTCAGTGTGCAGCCTGTAGCTGTTCTTATGGCAGTGTTTTGATTAATTTGAAATTTGTTTATGTTTGTGGTGGATGTGATTGGTGACCAATTAGTGTTTTCATATTCTATGATGGATCGTGTAATGGTTTTGTATGTGGTGAGAAGAGTTTCTTTTGTTTTCTCCCAGTGTGTGGTAGTGAGGGCTTTCAGCATGTTTATGGTAGGGTTTAGTTTTGGTGATGGTGTTTTTTATGTATTTAGTGTAGGTGAGTTTGGAGTCAAATGTTAGGCCAAGGAATTTTGGTTCCTTGACCGTTGGCAGGAGTGTGTTGTTTATGTGAAATTATAGTGTGTTGTTGTATTCTGCAGGATCGGGTGTGAAAAGTGTGGTAGTGTTTTTTTTTTGCATTGAGAGTAAGTTGATTGTTTGTTGTCCAGTTGTGAATCGGTTTTATGTATGGTTATGCTTGTGTTTCTGCAGTTATGGAGTTTATGTGAGAGGAAAGTATGGTGATGTCATCTGCATAGGTGATAGTCCTCATGCAATCTCCATAGATGGATTTGCATTGATTTATTTTCTCAAAAATTACTTATTTTCAAAAAATTTATATGCAAAATATAATTTTAAAGTTTCAAACCCAGAGTAAAAATTTGTATTTTGATCGACTTAAAAGTATATTATCAGTGACTATATTTTTTCTAGAAATCATGTTGTGGAGATGATAGAGAAAAGAGTGGTCGGTAAACTCTCTCTTTATGGAGGAATCTGCAAATTATCCAAAGAGGAGTTGAGACATAGTATGGCCACTCGACAAAGAAAAGCTTCTAATCGTAGGTCTCTTGAAAGAGCAGCGAATCATCATCCGAGCAACACACAAAAAATTGTATCCTTTATATAATGGTTTATTTTATTGTCAAAGACTTAATAAACAGATTTTTTTAATTCATTTATTTTTCGATATTTAACAAAGTTAAGTAAAGCTAATTCGACAAGGAACATCCATTTATGTAAGTTAAAATATAAGCTCTATAGAATGTGAAATAATGAAATTGAGAAAGTTATAATAGAGCTGAAAAAAATATTCTGCTTTTAGTCCAGATGTACAGAGAAAAGGCCATCAGTATCAAGACAGCTTTGACACAATATATCAATAGTGTTTTTGTCCCTCTAAAGGTTTTTAAATTCTAAACTTCATTCTCAAAACATTCTTATTTTTCTTAATATTTTCTACCAAAACCAGACAACAGTTCAATCTAAATTACAAAAAGCAACCTCAGAAGCAAACAAAGCTTGTGAAAATTTAGAAGAACAAATCGATTCTTTTGAGGAAAAGAAAATTGGTGACATTAAAAAGATTTTGATGGATTTCATTCAGGTAGGAGAAGAATTCATGTTTTAATGTTTGAGATTAATTTATTTGTAGTTTAGTATCGAATATAAACTCAAAATAAAACTATTTATGGGAAAATACCATAAAATTTTCTTTAAACTCAAAATAAAACTATTTATGGGAAAATACAATAAAATTTTCTTTAAACTCAAAATAAAACTATTTATGGGAAAATACAATAAAATGGTCTTTAAACTCAAAATAAAACTATTTATGGGAAAATACAATAAAACGTTCCTTAAACTCAAAATAAAACTATTTTTGGGAAAATAAAATAAAATGTTCCTTAAATTTAAAATAAAACCACTTATGGGAAAATAAAATCTTTAGCATTAATTTATAAGATTTTATGTATTTACTCATTATTTATTTACTTGAAATACAATGAACTGATAAAGATGTTTTTTGCTAATAATTATTGATTGCCTTGGAATTATTTACCACCATTTGTAATAGAATGAAGCTATTAGTTAATAGTTTGTTATTTTTATTGCTATTAGTTAGAGTAAAAATAAACCAATTTCTAATAGGAAAAATATAGTCTGCAAAATAGCAAGGATTGTATCTATTTTGAAAGATATTGTCACTCTATTAGTTGAACTAGCCTTATGGTTACTTATTTTATCAACTATAAAACGTTTTAATAAATAAATCTATTGATATTTCCGAGTAAAAGTTTGTTAGTAAGTAAATACTAACATTTTACCAACAGATAGAACTTGCCTTCCATGCAAAATCAATTGAAATGTTTACTGCAGCATATCACCATGTGTCTAAGATTGATCAAGAAAATGATTTAGAGGTCAGTTTTTTGTGTTATTATAGGCTTCTTGTGTTGTTCAAGAATAAAATAAAGTCTGAACTTTATAATTGAATATGTGAATGAATGAAGTGAAAGCTCTATCTATAAGTTGGATTTATATTGTTTTCCTCGTTCAGAGCAAGTTTTTTAGAGCCATTATCATTTAATATATATGAAATATATTCGATTTTATTAATAAAAAACAAGTTACCTTTTTTCTTCATTGACTTGTATTCATAAATCTGAAGCATTTACCCTTTTATCTCTGCCCTCAAAAAATGACCATCAAGTAGTATAAATATTAAGGCTATATGTCCATAGTCTATATATAAAACCTGCAATATCCACCGAAGCTTCAGCTTCGGTACACCTCTAATTTAAAGTATAAGTATTGAATTATTTAACAAAGGAAAAGTTCATCCCAAGGAAAAAGAAAAATACATTAAAATCACATTGTGAGTCTAATTATATTAAAGTATGTCATCTTTTTGGTCGAAGTATCTGGCAACTTTTGGTTCATAAAGCGTCTTTGAAAATTCTTCAGTTGACTTTCTGTAGCTCTTTTTTCTATGTAAGGTGTTTTTTTAAGAGCCAACATCTTTTTTTTTCATTTTATATGCATTTTTACTTAAAAAATAAAGAACTAGACTCATACATTCTGAACAACTTTTGCTAAGAAAATATTTTACAAAAATTTATATTTTTTGAAATAATAGTTGCTAGAAGTTTTTAAGAAGGTTAACCAATATCAAAATTTGGTTTATAACTTTCTAACTTTTTATTTCAAAACAATGTTTACTTACAATGAAATGGAGAACTTTAATTCTTAACAAAATTTACAGAAAATTTTTCCAAAAAAAATGTTTTTCAAGGATATTTTTTTCAGGATTAACAAAAATGAAACTTTGGTTTATAACTTTATTATTTTTGATTTTAAAAGAAGGGGCACTTACTGTAAAATGTGGAACAATCAGTTTTCAACATCTTTTACCAATATAACTTTTTACACTAACTTATGTTTTTTGAACATATGAATTAAGTTTTCTCATGGTTCAACAAAATCAATGTTTATTGTTATTTGTTTATGGTTTAAATAAATGTTCAATTTAATTGAAATGAAGAACTATTAACCATCAGCAACTCTTACTAAGCATGTCAAATTTATTTGCTTCCTCTAGTGTATTACTGATTTTTTTTGATTTTTTACAAATTTTCACATAACTTTGGTAAAAGGAATTTAACAAAATAAACCACCATAAGTATATTATCTTTGAGATACTTTACTTTTTCTCTTATAACTTGAATTTGATGAATAAAAATAAAAAATAAATTTTATTATGGTGCTATAACTTGAATAATTCATTTTGTTCGAAGATTTATTAATTATAATAATTTTATTTAGTTGTCTTTGCATAGAACAGTTAAGAGTATTCTGGGTTTACATTTGAATTTTTTTGGGGGGATGTTTAAGATACTCGTGTCTCATTTTTCCTGACAATGCTATCCATGTCATCTGCATGTCAAGTTTGTTTGAAATGTTTTTAAAGAATTAAATTAGTGTTTCTTCAACACAAGTTGTTTATTATGACATTCTTGATAATAACGCCAAGAATAATCTTTCTTTAAATAATTATTTTTTGCATGTATTTCTAAAATGTGATTAATATATTGATTAGTTATTTTTATATTAATTAGATAACATTTATTTTATTTATAGAGCTTGGATTGAATTTCAATTTTACTCATGTCATATAATCAGTAACAAATACTGATATTGTTCACTTCAAATGTTGCTTTTTTATATTTAATTTTTTATTGATAATATTAGTTTTAATCTCTAATTTTTAAAGGATGAAATCATTGTTTTCCTTATAATCTATTCTATTTTTAAGGAGTTTCGTAATGTACGGGAAGTTTACGACGAGGTAATTACATTTTTAATAAGCACAGCAATTAGCTTAATATTATATTTTTCAAATGTTTGATGTGACAAAATTCGCTTAGTAAGATAATTTGAAAAATGAATATTTTTTCAAATTCATTTCATCTATCTTTTATTAATTAGCTTTTATAATTTTAAAGTTGAAAGATTTATTAATATGGTAATCTTATAAATTTTAATAAAAAAATCATTTATGTTGTAAATATATAGTAAAAGGTAATATTTTAAAAGCAAATGCACTTTATAAAACTAAACACTTATCATTATTATATATACCAATAATATTATTTTTTGATAAAAAGTTTTATTATTATGAAATAAATAAACATAATTCCACTAAAAAATAAAACAGACCATAAATATGTTTTTCAAACTAAAAATAGTTTCATTATTAATCTAGCGGGGTGTGCTAAATACACAACTTTGCTTTTAGAAGAAGTTAAATATGTCTAGCAAAATTGAAGACAAATAACCATCTGCTAGACTGATTTAGCAAATGCTTTTGGTTCTCTTTGACCTGACTCATCCAGTTTTCTCTAAAATAGTTCAACTTTCATGAAGAAGAAAATTGTAGGATTACTAGGAATTACACTGGCCTTCATTAAATCATCACCCACCTCAACTGGATGTAAAATAAAGGAAGCACAGATAGAGGATGTTCTACGATTTGTATCAGACTCTCCAAAATATGTCACAATTAGCTTTCACAAAAACAAGAGAACCACAACAACAACAAAGGAGGCAGTACAATGAATACTTTGCTTTGCTGCAATTTTTTTTTTTTTTTTATTATAGAATATTATACAGCACATTAGCTACAATGGCAAAGCGCGCTTTGCTGCAATTGGTGATACAGTTTTATTTAATACAAATAATTTAATTCAAGATGGTAAATATTCTTTGTTTGTTGTCTTTTTTAAGATAACTATCTCTGAGGAATTATCAAGACTAGCTAAGAAATAATTAAATAGGTTTGTGGGTCACAAAATTTTTTCGATCAAATGAATGTTTCACATTCTTGAATATTTAAATTTTTATAGGTTGAAGAAAAATAGTCATGTTTTAGCTACTAGTTCACATATTTTAGTGATGATTAAACATTGAACGTAATGTGAAAATCACATTGAATCAGGGAAATCAGAAATATGGGAATTAAGTTCTCAAAGATGAGAAACCACTGTGCAGATTCTTCTTTTTGATGTGTGTGGGATACTTAGCATATGGTTAAAATTTTATCACTACAAACTGGACTTGTTTTGTGAAGCAGCTATAGGATTTATTTTCAATGAATGTTAAGTGAAAAGTATGTACCATTTTATAAGTAATTTGGGTCACATTTCTGACATTTATTACTGTTTCAACTTGTTGTCCTTGTATCTAGTTTGTGTCCAGTGTTGTCAAAGTTTTTTTGAACCAAAAAAAGTATCTTGTAAAAGAATAGAAATCCAACTGTTTAAAACAGTTAATGAGAGCATGTAAGTGTGAGATTAAAGTCCGGGTGCCTTAAAGTATGAAAATTTTCTTTTTGTGAACACCTACCGACATGAATAAATATTTTCAATAAAAAAGTGGAAAAACACATTTTTAACGAGGCATCTGTTGATGGCGTTTGAATTTGTTCAAACATAGGCGTCGGAGTTAGAGAACCACTTCTTATATAAGTTAAATTAAAGTAAAGAGAAAAATATATAATTTAATTATATATAGCAATGTTAGAGTTCAATTTGTTACAAAAATTTTGTTCAAGTTATATTTATTGAAGTATTTAAAATAATTAACTAAGTTAATTATTTTAGTAATTTTCCCTATATCATTATCAATCAAAGCTACCTCATACATTTATTTGAGTGTCTACCAAGAAATTCTAAATTCAGTTAAAGAAAAAAAAATGTTAGCTTCAAATTATTAATAAAGATGAAATTGTAATTTAAGGAAATTAAGCCTTATATTAAATGCTATATCATAAAAAATATTATGTGCTGAAACTGTACAAAGTATAATGCATCTCATTGGTTACAGTCGGATGCAGATGCGTAACGCATCTGTAAATCGACGAATTTGTATTTTTGAAAAGAGAAATATGCATTCCCATCTGCATCCGACCGTAACCATTGTCATTTCCAGCACTATCTCTGTTAATTATAAATTTTAACATTTGCACTTTGGTAGAATTTAAGTTTTATTGACATTTTAATGTTGTATTATTTATTAACGATACATTTATTGTGCTAAATTTTATAAGTGAAGTTTACTATGTTTGTTAAACAATTATTTTTGCATGATTTAGAAATTTGAATGCTTAATTGCTCAAGTTTAATTCATAGCCTTTACAAGCTAGTTTACATCAATGTATTTCAATGTTATAAAACATTTGTAAGTAAGTTTAATCTTCTTAATAAGTATAGTTATCATATTCCAATATTGTACTTGGTTACTTCACAATGCTGTTTTTCATACATACAGTATATTCATACATTATATTTAATGAAACAATACTTAGTTACTTCACAATGTTGTTTTTCATACATACAGTATATTTATAAATTATATTGTATGAAACAATACTTAGTTACTTCACAATGTTGTGTTTTATATATACAGTATATTTATACATTATATTTAATGAAACAATACTTAGTTACTTCACAATGTTGTTTTTCATACATACAGTATATTCATACATTATATTGTATGAAACAATACTTAATTACTTCACAATATTGTTTTTCATACATACAGTATATTTATAAACTATATTGTATGAAACAATACTTAGTTACTTCACAATGCTGTTTTTCATACATACAGTATATTTATACATTATATTGTATGAAACAATTGGTTTTGTACATATCCCCTGGCTGAAGATTGATAGATTATATTATTATTTAAGTTTATAATTAAATAATTGAACAAAATTTCTTCTTAGGAGTTTAGAAATGCTATGAGGGGCGACAAAACATCAACAAGGACTGAAGCAGTAAATTTGAATAGAGGAGCCTCTTTATCTCCCGTGATCACAAACACGATGAAAAGAACTTTCTCGCCCCACCAAAAAAAGGTTTTCTTTCAATTTTTATTTTTATTAATTATGTTTTAGTTTTAATATTTTGTGTTCAGTATTGTTCATGCATTTTTGCACCATCATTGCTCTAAAAAGTGTAGTTTTGTTTTTCTGTGTAAGCTAAAACAAAATCATTAAGAATTTGAAGTGTGACCACCAACTTTTGAGATTGGAAAAACTAATTTTTTTTCTGATTGTAAAGTTGTTGGTATAGTAAGGCTACAACAAGTTTCAAATATAACAATTTGTGTTTATTTTACATTTCACATCTATATTTGGCCTCATCGCTGAACTGATCAAGATATTGACGAAGTACGAACATAATTTTGTCATATGAGAGCTTACACTGCTTTGTTTAGATAGCTAGATCTACATTTGAACAGCAGGTCAAACGTTCAAGAATAATCTTTTAAATTATTGACTGCAGCATGTAAGCAATAATTTGTCATAATATAACATTGATCAACAAGGATTGATATTTGAATTCAAATGTATTTTCTGCAGTTCTTTTTTATGTTGTGATTTAAAGAGAGGATAGTTAAAATCCTCTACAGTACAATGAAGAAATTAAATACCACTTGTTTGTTTTGAAAGATGGTTCTATGAAAACATTGACAACATTTATGATTTTCTTAGTTTACAATTTGATATAAAATAAATTTACAAAATATTTTGAATTTTGTATTTAATTGAAACATCACTGAAAAAATATAAATATAGTTTTTCCATTCATTAAGGTTCTTATTGTGGTGTTTGAGTTGCATTGATAAATATTTTTTTTTCCTAATTTTAAGTTTATTTCACTCAGTTTTCTATAAATTTATATTTTCTTCTTTAAGTATCTTTTAATTTTAAACAAATGTCAATTGTTAAAGTTTGAAAATTTAAATTTCAGAAAAATATGACTAAATCCTTGCAGCAACTTAATGTTGAAGATTATGAAGAAATCAACACAGAGGATACTTCAAGTGATGAAGATTGAAACAATTAATTTCTTTAGATTTTATTTATTTACTTTAACGTTTTTTTTATGTTTTTATGTATTTTATGTTTTATTCTATGTCACCTTACCAAATATGAAATTTCTAGTCAAAATAACCAATTTACACGTTAGTGAAAACTGTATTGTTTAATATTTTTATTGTAATGTAAAATTAATGTTTTTAATTGCATCGTTATAATGTTTTGCTGATTTTTCAGATATAAACTTTTTCATTATCCTTATATCCTTACTGTTAAAGAAAAAAATAGTTCTTACCATAATGATAAAAAAATGGAATTTGCAGTGTAAACAGCCTAAATTTCTTGTTTGTATAGAATTCTGATCGACAGGTGCTGTTTGTAGAGTTATTATATTAAATTGATAACTTTATTTATAAAATCAAAAATATAGGTTGCCATTCAAGAAATAAAAACCTCCCTAAATTGATAGTACTCTTTTGATAAAGTTACTAGATTTGATTATTTGTGGTTTATTTTATGTTAGGTAAGGTAAAGTACTATTACCCAAAATAAGTGAAATATTAATATCTCATATTCAATACTTTCAGTACTTTTTTATGTGTACCTAAACTAGGTTTTTGCCGGTTATTGTGTCTACAGTAGGATTTAGCCATTGTCAGATACATATATTTAGTTATAAATAATATTTCATAAAAATCTACTGTCCTATGTATTAAAAACTTATTTAACAGTAAATAAATACATTTATTTCATTCAAAATGTAATTAACGAAATCAATTTATAAAAAATGTTTTGGTGTCAAGAAATTGAAGAAATGTTTGTTTGTACAAACTTGATATATCTTTTACCACAGTAAATGATTCACGTTTACATAACGGATACAAGACGAGATGCAGAGTCTAGATTTTCGGATGCAAATACTATAAATTTACAGTTTTGAATGCAAATTTACGCATGTGCATTTGCATCCGACTGTAACCAATGTCACTTTAGGGTGGAGCTTCAAACTTTACCATTTATTGTATTTTCTAGGCGAAGTTAAGGTGTTTTTTCTACCTTTTTTTGTTTCTTTGTTTGTATTTGAAATTCTTTGTCAACAAAGAGATATGTTAAACAAAAATATTGCTGGTCCAAGTTTACCCCCTGAAGGTGTGGAGGTGGTTAATGTTGCGGATTGTACCCCCGCTGAAAATTGTCCAATGGACACGGCTGCATCAAGTTCGGGTTCTATTGACGGATTTGTAACTATTTTGTCACGGCGTGGTTAAAGAAATCTACTTCCGCTGACAGGATAGTTTCTGAAAATACCTATGCCAATGATCGCGGAAATGCCTGTCTAGGTAAAGATGATAGTTGTTAATTATCAAGAGTTATCCACCTTCTGTTGATTTTTCTCCTTTTCCAAATGATGCTAAGGCCAGACGTTTGGCGTTGGACCATTAAATTATCACCAAATTTATTGTCTCTTCAGGAATGCGTGTTTATTTCAACAAAAAACACGTGATCATAAAACTCGCCAACTGCCCGAAATCTTTGCTTCAACGGATTTTTCTCAGCCTCAGAAGCTCAATCAGTGGACGGTCGAGTTAACAACGCCCTCTTCTCAAAGGACATGCCCTGTCGTTCTTATGAACGTTCATCAGGCAGTGGGAATTTCGGACATTGAGGATGGGCTTAGATCGGAGGGTCTGACATTTATTAGAGTCCGTCGACTTGGCAGGTTTGTAAATGATGAAAGACCTCATCAAGGTCGGTGAAGGTTGATTTATTGAGTGACGAAATACCGTCCTTTGTTAATATTTATTACACGACTTATGATGTTTATCCCTTTGATGTTGAACCTTTACGATGTTTTCAGTGTCAAAGGTTTGGCCATATTGCCTCAAATTGCAAATTCGATGCACATTGTGCGAGGTGTAGAAATATTCACAAAACGAGCGAATGCCAGCATTTTAATGATTCCAATGACGCTGTGGATCCGGCTAAATGTGTGCAAATTGCGAGGGTATCCACCCGGCCTACGGGAGGAAGTGTCCGCGGTTTATGGCTGTTAAGGAGGTATGAAATTACAGAGTAGTCGGAACATCTCATATGCTGCTGCTGCTGTCAGGATCGTTGAAGCCAAACTGCCATCTTCGCAGTCTTATGTGCCCAAATATTTATCCCACCTCAGCGGGAAAATGGTGTGCATACAAACGTAGCAACCGTCGCTGACGTTGTTCCAGCTTTGGGGGTGAAAACATCAATTCGGACTGATTTTGATCTCCCATAATTAGTGGAGAAGATTTTAGATAAAATCGTTGACAAGTTTTGAACATCTTTGCGGACATAACATTTATCAGCTCTGTGGCGGACTGCATCTCTAAAACGATGGGTATATTTATAATCGCTTATACAGGTATTTAGAAGGAAAATAATCTTCTCCCAGATTATCAGGCAAGTTTTAGGAAAAAAAGATTTACCGTTGACCAACTTGTACACCTGCAAAGCCTTGAATCTGAAAAAAGTTGCACTAGGTCTATTTTGACCTTTCAAATGCAGTTGTGTAGTGTCTCACGTGGGCACGTTTGTCAAACTGGCAAGATTAGGTGTTGCTCGACGCCTTCTGAAAATAATTCAGAATGTTTTAACCGATCGTACTTTTCAGGTTTATGTCCATGGAGCCACGTCGAAGGCTCATCCGATTAGAGCTGGTGTCCTTCAGGGAACAATTTTGAGTCCATCTTGTTGTTCTCAATTTTTATATAGGACATGCCTGAAACTCCAAGTTTCCAACGATCGGCTTTCGCTGACGTTTGTTTTATAGGTGCAATGGATCAAATGCAAAAAGTACTAAATGATTTCAAATCATGATGCAAGGCCTGGGGCATAACGGTACCGAAAAAATTATGTCAACAATTTACTAGAAAGAGAGTTACCCATCCCCTCAATCTACTTTTTGGGAATGCGGTGATCGACTACAAAAGGGTATGCAGATTTCTTAGTTTTTTGTTGGACAGCCCATTTTTGACCTGGCGAGATCATATAGATTACTTGGTTATAAATTGTAATAAAAAGTGTAAATATCATGAAGGCTTCCATATCTCTGTTATGGGCGGGCGATCGCCAGTCCCTCTTGTTGATATATCGAGCATTTGTGTTGAGTAAAATCATATATGGTGCGATGGTTTTTGGTTCAACCTCTAGCTCTATACTTGGAAGGCTGAACGTTGTTCAACATAACGCACTTCGCATAGCCTCTGGGGCATCTAAGTCCACCCATTATATCTCTGTTGCGAAACTTTATTTTCCACAATTTTTGTTAAAATTAAGGAGTGTCCTATGTTATTATACACAATTAAATTTTACTAGCCACGACTATCTTGGTAGGAGATATGTCTTACCTGACTTGGACTCTTAAGGGGCTTAGCATGTAGAAGCACATCGCTGATAAAACCCTTTGTTTTGCGTGCTGATGAGGCGATTGATTGATTATATAAATGAACGGGCCAATGCCCAGAGCTGCACCTTGAGGGTATTCAGCAGTTTAAAACTACGAAATATTAACTAAGTAGCATAAAAAGGAATAAAAGATAAAACAATGCTAATCAAAGCCGATAAAACAGTTCAGCAGATTTTAAAAATTCAACTAAATCTTGAATCGGGTCATCTTTTAAAATCCATGTCAGAGGAATCCCAGTCAAGTCAAGGCGCACTCTCACCAGGGTAGCCTACACAGATAGTTAAAGTATGCTGAAAGCGTGCTGATGAGGCAAGAATCAAGTACAATGTTCCTCTGATCTGGCCATGTAATGAAAGTCACTTCTCAGCAATTCCTCCTTGGATTTCCGCAACTTCAGGGTGTACACAGATCTGGCCCTGTCAGTGAGCAAGACTGCCCCTAGTTGTGTACTGAAATTATTGATTGAACGTACATTGTCTGAAAAATTCCCGGATTCTATTAAGATATTTACAGACGGTTCCAAGTCCGCCATTGTTGGTGCAGTAGCGGCGGGTTCAGCATTCATCATACCATCTATGGGTATTACAACCCATTGGCGCACATCTGGCTTGCATTCAATTATGGCTGTTGAATTGTTCGCGGTTTACAAAGTCCTTCTCTGGCTAGCAAATTGCCCTGATATTGTCATTATTTCATACTGTTAAAGTCATTTTCTTTATATTTAGAAATGGCAAATCATGTACCGTAAGTATTGTGTTCGTGGCAATCGTCTATGTAAGAAGGTCGAGGGATGATTCCTCGTGTGTTGTTTACTTTTTTTACATGTAGAGTTGTCGGTCTTTGTATTATTTAAAATAATATGTTGTGAAAAATTTCTCTAGAGGCTGCTTGTTCGTGTTTTTTACAATAAAACGACTATCTCCTCTTCAATTATTTGGACCCTCAGCAGAACCTTATTTAAACGCGGCGCCGCGGAACAGGACGCAAATGAAAAGAAATCATAAGTCATCATGTCACAATCAAACAGTCCAAGCTCAAACTCTCAAACATTTATTAATAAAGGCTATGTATGCTAAATCCAATACCATTGTACTGTTGCATCATTAGATCACTTTCGCATGGGGGCTATATCGTTTCACCTTTTGGGGTTGCTGTCGGGGGTAAATCGGCCAGTGAAATTGCTGTCATCTTGGTTTCTGTAATCTATACAACATTATTAATATTTTGAGACAAAAAATA
>JARUHE010037013.1:0-16208 GCA_031471125.1 Archaeomysis grebnitzkii | reverse complement strand
ACATTTGCTTTAATTGTAGGAAATTATAGGTCTACGTTTTCGGAGAAACAGTTCCACAGTTATATTAATATTTTTATTATTATTGTATTTTTTTATTATTATATTTTTATTATTATTATATTATCATGTTTTTTGAATAATAGCTATTATTAAAAGTACACTTTTATATTACTATTTTTATTATTATTATATTATTATTATGTTTTTTTGAATAATAGCGGTTATTAAAAGTACACTTTTATATTACTATTTGTATTATCATTATATTTTGTAATCTAATCATTATCATTATTTTTACCATTATCATTGTTATTAAATTTGTTTTGTTACTACTAATTTTATAACTTACGTTTTTTGAGACAATAGCTGTTGTCGAAGAATGTGCTTACATGGATGGTTAACCAAAATGAAAATTTGGTTTATAATTTCTTACAAAAGGTTTTTAATTACAATAAAGTGAAGAACTTCTAATCAGCAATAACTTTCACTAGGCACACGAAGTTGTTTTGCTTCCTCTAGTTTAATTAGATTTCTTACCAGGCTGTAGTGCATGCTGTTGCAACAGCCTTGGTTGGATGCTATTAAGTATGATTTAATTTCTTAGATGTCGTATATTGTCTAATTTTTCGAATCTTCGTTACTTGAAAATTGTATTATGTTTTTTGACAATGTCATACAGAGTCAAATATGCCTCCAAGATAGATTAGACATGTTGATACTTTATTGTGGTTGTTTCTATTTTTGTGTTGATTTGATCAATGTTTCATTTTCAAAGTTGCTGTTAAAGTAAATGTGTTCTTTTTGTCATTGTTTTTAAATTTAGAGAAAAAATGTCTTATCTTCCTTATGCATGCGTTTAATGTTGAACTAATTTGATGATATACACCACTGCATGTGTGCTATCTGCGTAAGACAATGTTGTGATGTTCTTATATGTTTTCATTTTATCTGTTGAGGTTTAAATTTAAACAATATGGGCTACCTTGGACCATATTATGTAATAATTAAATTGTAACAAATTTTTTCAACATGACCATCACCGACTATACTACAGACTGACGAATAGGAACGAAATTATCGTGCTCTCCGATATTTATCTTAGCTATGACGTCAGCGAATCAAACTTTGATCCATTTAATTGACCGTACTTTCAAGGACTAAAACAAACATACTTTTTTTTTACTTATTAGCTCAAACTGCTTAAGATGTTAATACAATTTGTTTCTTTTCAGTTTTTGTTTTGCAAAACATATTAACGTTGTGTTACATTTCCAATAAAAAGATTTTTATTTACATTTATATGGAAATAAAAGGAAAATTAACTTAATATTCACACCAATTATTTTGTTCTAAAAGTGGTGTCAGATGTACAATTTCAACAAACTTTTCATTAATTTTGTAAATTAACATCTATTCAGTCTAGTTTGGAAGTATATATTAGAAAGGTGTGTGATATTAGTTTTATTATTATTAGTTTTATTATTTTATTATTTTATTATTATTAGTTTTATATATTAGAAAGGTGTGTGATATTGGTTTTATTAAAGCATTAATAAATATTTGAAAAAAAACAAGCTATGACAACAAAATGACGTCACTTTGTATCCACAATACAATATGAAATGTTTCAAAACAATGTCAACTTTTTTTAAATACAAATTAAAATTATCAAAATTATTAACTTGTTTCTTTTTCAAATATTTTTTTTTTATTGGAAATGTAACACAAAATTAATATGTTTTGCAAGACAAAAACTGAAAAGAAACAAATTGTATTAACATCTTAAGCAGTTTGAGTTAATAAATAAAAAAAAAACATGTTTGTTTTAGTCCTTGAAAATATGGTCAAATAAATGGATAAAAGTTTGATCCTCAAACGTCATGGTTAAGATAAATATCGGAGAGCTCGATAATTTCGTTCCTATGCGTCAACCTGTTGTTATTAAGCCATGTTTTTTTGTAACTAATAAAATTAACTAATTTAATGTCGATTGAAACTGGCTACAAAATTGTCCATCATTTTTGCAATGCTGCTACAAACTGGCTCAAAGTAGGCCCAACACTGTTTGCAAGCTGGCTAACATATGGTACTTCATCAGGGCTGCCACATTTTGTGAGAGAAAATAATCTATAATCTCAAAATAAATCAGCTAGAACAATTTAGGTTGCTCAAAATCATACCAATTGAGCCTTCAATTATGTATATTTCACTGTTTTTAACTACTTTTCATTGTTTTGAACTACTTCAAAAACATCTAGATGTAACAAATTTATCAGCTAGGCTAAGTAAAAAACATCTAAATCTAGCTGAAAAACAGCTCGAATGGTAGCACTCTACGTCACTGGGTTCAACATGGCTGATCTGGCATGAGTATGGCTCAAAACTGGCTAATATGGCTGCCAGTATTCAATCTACGGTACTATTTTGGCAACAGTACGGCTGAAGACCAGCAACCTTTTTATGGCTCAGTTACGGTCGGTTATGCAAATAAAGGCCGGGTCGGATCCTGAGTCCCTGAATTTGAACTTATCTTTTATGTTTGTAAGAGTTTTAAGAAAATACTACTGATTCATAAACCTTTTTATCTATTATGCAAAAGTAACTTAATAATTGTTCTTATGTTTTTGCATCTAAAATTTAGGCTGTCAGTATTTCACATGTTATATTTCGTGAGCTGCTAAGCAATCCGTTTTGTATGGGAGTTTATTTACAATTCTCTTCATTTGTGACATTTAATTTATTTCAAAATTGTATTTATTTGGCTCCTACAATCTTAATTGGCAACCAAGTACATTCTCCTTCCTGAATACATGAACATGTAAGGAACACTCCGCATCTTTTTCCTGATAGAAGCACGACGCATTGCTTAAGCATCTATTAGGTTATATACAAATAAAATTAAAAGGAAACACGTGATTACGGTTTTTTGTTTTAAATGAATTCATATTAGAAAAACAAGTTAAGTGAAATGAATGACCTTAATGGTAAGAATTTGAGAAGAAAAAGGATTAAACTTGTTCTATATTTGATTTATGACGTAATTTTTAAACGACTGTTAATGTATAATAATTGGTCATTGTCAACAGTATTAAGTTTAACTTGAATTTATTAACAATTTACGAAATAAAGATTTGTCAAAATTAACAAGAATACAATTGATATGTAAATTGTTTGAATTATTACAATAAGAATAAATAAAACTTTTATGTTTATATCCAACGTAGTTGTGAATAGACATCATTCATACATCGTTGCTCTATTTATGTTTTGGTTGAGTAATAGGCGTAAGCCCATCTTTTAGTGAATTGTTTAATAATTTCAAATTATCTAAATTGAGTTGACAATAAAAATTGAACAATGAATTTAATTTGAAATATATCTAAAAAGTTTAATTTTTCTTTCAATTTAACTTTCTCTCATAAAACCTTCAACAAACTATTTTTCTGAATTAAACACTTGAAGAGTGGTAGCAAAAATCCGTAGAATTGTAAGTTCTTGCATTCAGTATTTTTTTAAATATGGTCCAGGCCTCTATGCTTCTTACAATTGTTTCGCTTCCTTTTTTGTCCTTTTCAACCCTTATGTTTTTTTTTAAAAGTACTTATCAGTTTTATCAAAGTTATTATGGCGTTTTTAAATGAACAAACAGCCTAACTGTTTTAATTTTGTCAGTGTATCAAAAGACCTTTAACATGTATGCATCTTTAGTTTATTTAACTTTGCAATTTTATGTTCTGTTCACAAAATATAACTGGCAGCCGAATGAGATCTATAATTTAAAATGTCTTTCTTTTTCTTATTTTCTAATTTAAAATATTTTGTTTACAGGGTGCCATTTGTCCATAAATATTTTCCTATTTATTGAACCATCATAATTTTTCAGTTTTCACAACTGTAACTGCAAACAAAAATATTTTACTTTGCTATGTTGTAGGATTAAAAATTTGATCAGAATACCATTTAGTGCTTGCTAAAAATTTATTATTTATTTACCATTTCTTTCTATTCTATGATCTGCCTCTGTCAATTTATCCAACTACCATTCTCTATTTAATACTCTTCTACAACTTGGTTTTAAGCTATTGTCATAACTTCGGTCTTGACAATTTACAGAAAAAAGAATTACAATTCTGTATTTTCATTTGAGAAGGTGGTTTAATTATGTAAGTTAGTAAAGTTACAGAAAACTGGCAACCTAACCTAATTCTCTCCTAAGTTGAAATCAATCTACTCCACCTAATAAATTGTTTATTGGCTCTTGTATTTCATAGAAGATCCTCAACTCTTTTACAAATACAAAAGAATATCTTGAATGAATCGATCACCAACAACATCAAGAGCTACATCTACAGGACTTGATTTATTCTGTATTCACCAGTGATGTTGTAACACAATTAGCCAGGTTAAAGTTTTACTGCTAACAAATGGAAAAATTTTATAAAGTGAACAGTGCCACTGTGCCAGGCTGATGGAATATATCCCAAAGCTTTTCACAACGTGGCATTGAGCAGAAATGTGCCAAATTTGAAGAGGCCAAACATTTTTTCCAAGCTACTGATTACTCGAGAGTCTCTGCTAGTTATGAAAGTCAATGTAAAAGTTCCTCATTGAAGGAAATGTAAATTTACTGGAAGTCTGAAGAAAAATGGATCATCTACTCAACAATATAGATTTGTCAAGAGAGATCATGCATGGCCAACCTAATACTCTAGATGACTAGACAGGAGCAATTGATGGAGAAAAGCTAATGTAAAAGCTGCATCTCCACATTGATGGATGACAATGTCCCAATTCTTGAATTGGCAGTTTTTAAAGTCCACTGGGCTGTTTTATCGGCTTTGATTAGCACCGTTTTTAATTCATTTTATGTTAGTTAGTTGAACTATTGTTGTTTGAAAGTGCTGAATACCCTCCGGGTGCAGCGCTGGGCATTAGCCCGTTTATTTATATAATCAATCAATCAATCAATCCAAGATTAATGGTGATGGGAGAATTTTCAACTAAACTGTTCTAGTTCAAGGAAGGACTATCTAAATTATCTAAACATTAGATAGATTTCAAATGCTTGGCCCACTTACAGGACAATATTTTGGGGTTTAGACTTGAACATTGTCCACTCCAATAGTAATTCCTATGAAGTATGTCAAAAATATAGCTCTAAAGCATTGCCCTGCCCACTTGTCACAGAAGACCCTCCTAAAGTTTCACTCACTGGAGATACCTCCTTGAAATGCTTAAAACTGAGGTTTCAGTGGGCACAAATTTGAAGACTTCTTTTGAGTTACTGGCCATAATAACACAAGTCCTACATACATTATATACAAACATAGCCATTTTAAGTACTATATCTTTGTTATTCACAAATGGATTAATTAATACTTGTAGTACACTTGTTTATATTATAGTTGAGGAAGCAAGTCAAACTTGAAAAAATTTTGTTCAAGATTTGAACACCTATTTACATTGATAGATATTGCAATTGCATGCTAGTTAAATGATTGGTGTGCCTTTAAAATGTGTAATAAAAAAACTGGTGATAATTTGGTAGATGGTTTAATGAGGAGTAGAATTAATTAAGAACCAGCTGATCCAACATGTTTTGTTGAGCTGCAAACTTAGCTCACAGATAATGCATCTTCCTGCTGCAATTATTACTACTGCCAAGTTTATAGTATAATGTAAAAATATAAATAAACAATGCAGTCAAAAATTAGAATAACGCAACCTAAATATTTATAGATTTAATATCGTCTCATCTTTTTTTTTTTTTACCGGAACCAAGGTAAAAAATCGCCGGATAACCACCAAGTCAGTCTATCTTACATGATCTCTATTAGTAATACATTTCAAAATTATTCAAAAGTTAAAAAATTGCTTTCGTGCTGCTTGTAGAGTGCTGATTATACATACAAGCTTTGTTAGTTTGATTTCTATAATGTATCCAACTAGACAATCAACAAACTGATGCTAGTGACATCATGGTCACGTGACTGCTTAGAATATGTAGATTGGTTTCTGTTCAAAGACAAACCGACCAATATATTCAAAGCAGTCATGTGACGGTGACATCACCAGCGTCTGTTTGTTGATCGTCTAAAAAAATTTATAACTAGTATTGATTAATATTTTTTTGTTCTGTGGTGTGGTTGTTTGCTGCTATGTGATAACTATTAGTTTAATTGACGTTATCTAGCTTGCTTCCCTTTACAATGTAAGGGGTCGAAAAGTTGTGCTTATTGAAGTGTAAAATATTGAAATAATTTCTGTGGATTTATGATTGTTTTTCTTGAATATTTTTATATTTTAATTTTACAGTTATAATTATATGAATATCTAGGATTGACTTTTAACATATGTTAAAAAAAAAATCCCTTCCTGATAATTAATTCAAAATTCAAATATAAATGATACTTTAAAGTTTACCTGTTTAGATTGAATTAAAAAAAATTATTGGTCAAAATATCTCCAAGAACCAAAATGTTTCCTTTCAGGAACTAAAAGATGATTGCATTGATGTATGTATGAAATATAATTTCTGAAGTATATTACTTCCTTGATTAAAACATGGTCAAAATTTGGATAAAACTTAGTCAAAACTGCCAGTCCTAACATACGAGTTTAATCTTAAATTTAATTTTTCCTTAGTAGTTTAGCTCAATAGCTGAACGAGATTTATCCTAGAGATTTAATTAGTTTGTTATATGACCCAAATAAATGAACTGGCAAAAGTTATTAAATGTTTCTATTCTGGTCAATGGTTTATAATTAGTATTCCAGAATGTAACTAATAATATTAAATTAATAAAATTGTTCAATAATTTGAAATGTGTGCAAAACTCTTGAAAGTCAAAGGCATAAAAAAGTTTCTATAATCTTGCCCTTTTGATTAATTTTAAATAAATTTCCCCTAAAGAACATTATAATTTTTGCTGAATCATTAAACTTTATAAATTGGAGGCTAAAAAATCTATTTATTGAATGTTTCGGTTCTAATGCTTTGAGTTTTCAATTAATAATTAGTAAAAGTTGTTCTATAAAATTGATTTGAACAAAAAATTGTTTTCTGTTTTGATAGTTTGATTTATCTACAAATTACAAAAATTACCAAGAAAATCTATTAAACTTGGCTTCTTCTAGTCTTGATTTATAATTTTATGGTCTAGTTTTTAAGCTGAATTGAAATACCTTGAATGATTAAATTTAAAGTCTTTGTTTTGCAGTATTTAAATAGTAATTTAATCATGTTTTGAAAATTTAGTTTAGTCATAAACAATGAATTGAATCCCTGATAAAAGCTAAGCTGATAAAGTCCTTATCTTAAGAACCTGCTAAATTAGTTATGTATGTCTTGCTGCATCTCAATTATTAGATTAATTGCAACTATACAATAGTCTATAAAAAGACAAGTCACCGTTAGATTTCATAATTTTGGCTGTGATTGATCGTTTTCATTTTATCTTTTCTGTAGAATTTTATATTGAAAACAATTCCAAAATAAGAAATTTAAAAAAAAATCTTAAACAATTGTAAAGTTTTGTATAAAATAAAACTGGCCATTAATGAAATAATCAACAGATGGACAACAGCGTAGAAAAGCTTGAAAATAAAGATTAAATAAATTATGGACAACCAAGGATATAAGGACTATATACCTTGACTATCTATACTGGTGCCTGGTCATTTGCTTGAAGGTTGGAAGGTGATCATTATTTGGATCGACAATAGCACAAGTTAGGTAAACTGTCATTTGAATGTGGGTTACCTCAATTGTGCTATTTTAGATTCATATAACCATGATGTTTAATATCTTATTGGCAATCATTTAGCCATGTCAGATCCTATCGATATAATTTATAATAACTAATAGTCAAACACTACCCGTTTAGTACATCTATAAATCATTTTTCTGACCCAAAGTCCATTACTCCATAAAAATATAATTATTTCAATCAATTGAACTTATAGAAAAAAAATTGGTCAAGAAATATTGGTCTTGATGATCATTGTGCTGAAATAAAATAAAATGTCAAGTCTACTTTTCAAAAATTATGTTGCCTAATCCCTAATACCAACCTAACTTGTATGTAGAGCAGTGCCTTACGTCTTTGATTAAAACAAATGCATAGATGTTTAATAATTTTGTCAAGATTGCATGTGACCAAGAAAACTATGCCAGATCATAGGACGAGCTTGTTGATAAGAAAATTCAAATATTTAAAATAACTTTAAGAGAAACCTGGAGACAAGAACATAACTGGTGACTTCATTTATAGATTGGTTGAATTAGTTTAAAAATCAGCTAGTGTTTAGTGATGAACCAGTACTATTGCCTTGCTTCCTTTTTTATTATATATAAAAATAAATTTTGGTTCTTAATGATATTTATAGCTTTTTTAATGCAGATGATATTCAAGTCTTTAGAACTTCACATATTTAGACATTGTTTACCATAAGGATATCCAGCTGATGTATGACAATTCGTAGTATTTGCAGTATACTTATGTTCGTTTTTAAGTGAAGACGGTAATGTTCAACTTCACAAAGATAAACTTTAAATGGACTGGAATAAATATAAATAAAATTAGGTTTGCTTATTTAGCATTAATCTCGATAACTTGTTTGTCCACTCGATCATCATCTCGTCCCTGTATTGGGGTGTGAGGTGTCATAAAAATTTGAATCCATTTAGTTCCCAAAAATTGCAACAAAAACACTTAATCTGATTAGCAAAACTGTTTGGCAAAAGCCTAGTTTAGATCCCAATGAAAAAGAACTAAAAGTACTCAACATAAAAATATTAAAATTTCACTTATTTTGTGATAATTACCTTACCTTACAACCTAAACTAACCTAACCTAAACTAAACGGACATGAATCACAGAGGTTGCCATTGAAGAACTAGATGCCTCCCTAAATTGATGATAATTTCTTGTTAAAACTGATAGATTGATTATGGAATCTAAAGTAGGACTTGGCCCAATGTTTTATAAATTCATTAAGGTCAACATTTTAAATTTAAAACTCAGGTCTTGCTCCTTTAAACAAATATTTATCATAAAGCTACTCAAAACAATGAACCAATTTTTCCATTCAAGAATTTCTAGTTCTCTTTTCTAGCTTCCAATAAAGACTAAACACATGCATTGAACACCTTTATAATGTCTCCATTATCTAAAACTATATCTTTTATATTGATAAGATATGGTGGTTTAAAAATAGATTTGAATTGAGCGGTGATGTAATAATTTAATCTTTAAGATATTGTTCAGTCCTCTCGCACACAAGTTGGATTTTCTGAAACCTTTTTAACACGGTGGTCATGGCAATAATCAATTCAACCTTGCAACTCTCTGAACCAGACCAATACTTTAGGGCTCCCACATAGTCCACTCTAATAGTTACTATGGAGCATATGGCAAACATCGCTCTACAGCATTGCCCTGCTCTTACCTCAGGCATTTTACTTTCCTTAATTTCTCATCTTGACTGATTTTCTTTCAATTTTTTGAGAATGCATAGTGAAGCTCTATATAGGGTTAACATATTTAATTTTGTTGTTATAGAAAGACTTGCATGGTTATGTTTTTTTAAGTATAAGGTTTAATGTTCTTTATAATTTATTGATTTATGTTTTGATTTCATTACTTTTTATTTTTTTTTATTTTTTAACACTATTTTTTTTATATTTTGGCTTAATTAATGCATCCATATATTGGAAATTATTTCTATATAGTGTGTTTTTGATTATGACCCTGTTTTTCATTTTGTTACTCAGTTGAGTGACCTTCTTGTTGAGTAGGGTCTACCGGGGTAATTTGGGTCATTTTATTGGTATTTTTGCTGTCACATACAAACTATGAATGTTTTAGGTATGCATCAGAGCATTACATACCTTGGCTACAAAATGTGCTAGAATTAAAACAATTAGGACATTTAAAAATACAAAACTCAAAATCAAAATAGTTTTTGACCCAAATTCCCCCAGGGTACCGGGGGAATTTGGGTCACCTTTATAAAACTAATATTTATGGTAAAATTAATAACTTGATGATATGATTACCTTAACAGAAGTTGTAGAGTAGGTATTTCTTGTCAAATGTTCGAAGATTAGTGGAGATTGAATAAGAACTTTACTTGGTAGGTAAAAAATAAATGTCACTTGAATTTATACACACTTTCAAAGTTTTTAGAGGCTAAAAATTATTATTCAAAAGTTTGTTTTTCTCTTGTTTTTATGATTTTTTAAAGTTTATTTATAGTATTACAAATACAATGATTGTTTTTGTATATCAATGTATATTCAATAACCTTTAAAATGAGCTATAACAAGTTGGATTTAAATCATATTTACTTTTTACAGAAATTAAAGCGTAATGTTTTTTGCATTTTGACCCAAATTATCCCGGTAGACCCTACATACTTTTTAAAGTTTTTTTTATGAAGTTACTGAATGGTTGCAAGACATTGATTATTAGTTGTTAGACATGCCTTCATAATTTTTGGTTCCATAAACAATCTTTGATTCAGTAGCTCAGAATCTGAACACAGTTGGTTATAGGTTTGTTGTTTGATCACTACATTTGCCCAATTGTAGGACTGCTCGAAAAATTGTAAAGACTACTACTCAAAATTTAGTCAATAAGTCACTCCCACAAAAAGAAGCAGTATGAACTTGCATGTTAGAATGCATGGATATGTAAAACTAAAACGTTCACAAAGCACTCTGTCTCAAAATTTAAATGTGTTTTTTATATTTATAATTCAATATTAATTTATATTAAATGAGCTTTCTGTTCATTATGTCTAACCAGTATATTTAAGTACAATCATTTATGGTGGATATTTTAGGTTGGTTACAGTGGGTATTTAGCCTAAGGTGTTCATCTTGCTTTCTTTAACATTGGTTAGTTGGGTTAGGCTATGATTTGAAAATACCCAGTCCATCATAATTATATATTTGCATAAATATATAAATTGGTAGAATACCAGAATTACTAAATTGAGACTCCGTCCATTTATGAAAGAGTAATTTACAGCATACTAATTTTCCATGCAAACCGTACATTTATCCCATTTGCCTTCACAAATGCATTTGTTAGTAACTCTCCATCTTTTAAATAAGAAGGTAATTGCACGAGCTGTTCCTCCTGTCTAAATTGAGGACGGTTTAATGATGAAAAGTGAGGGTAAAAACTTTTGATGATTTCTGCTATTACCAATTACCAAATATTAAAATATCCAAGTTTCACCTTTTAACTGTAATTTTACATGCCACCTACTCATTCACATTTAAAATATAATAAATCTTTCAGTGAAGGTTTAGTTCATTGATTAAATAAATAAAATTATAATTGAACTCGCAAGGTCCTTGAAATTTTCATTTTATGTCTATGAACGTTTATAGAAGCATCTCTTATAACGGCAGTAGATCGTTCTTTCATACACTGACAAAATAAATAAAAATATTAATTACTGTTAAAATTATTTTTTTTATAAAATGGTTTTAAACGTATTGATACACAAAGGGGGAAAATAAAATTCTTTCTAACGACTTAAATATCTGCTAAGCCAATTTAGGCTGTATTTAAATTTTCGAGATTACTAGAAAGTGATTTCTTTGGTTATTTAAATGAAGGTATTGTAAATCTCAACTGAAGTAAATAATTTAATCAAATGCTCAAGTTTATGGATACATGGATTTATTCTAAAAAAACTTTTCAAGAAGCATACACAAAAGGTATGCATGTGCCTAGGTAGGTTTCGTTAAAATCGTCAAGCAACGCAGGTTTATTTAGTCTGATTGAGAAGTAATTTCACACTTAGGACTAAGCCGCCTAACGAATGAATGGAAAACAATTTAAACTAACACAAAAAAAAATTTATAAAATGAATTGCCCTGGTTTCTGAAGCAATAGTTTATTTATAGGAAAGATTATTGAAATAAGTATTCTAATCATTTTTATTATGCAAATTATAGATATAATTTCTTATGATTGAAGACTGATAACAAATCAATCATTAGTTCATAATTAATATTGATCGCTGATGTGATTACTTGAGCTAATGAACTCTGAAGGAGTTAAACTAAACTATAGATTATATTGTTTAATTCACTTTTCAACTCTCCCATCTTCCCACCAGAGTTTAAAATCTTAATTTGATTTGAACGGACATAAGCCTAATTTTTTGAGCGCAAATGGTCGAATACGGTCTTCGTAACTAAGTTATGTTGGAAAACATAGCAAAAGCACCTGTCCAACACATACGTGCAAACATTCCTTAGAACGGCAACTGCAAAGTCATTACAAATGACGAAATAATGAAAAATACAACACGTTCTCGACCGAAATTTTCTTGATTTAAATCACCTTGATACAAACTGTTTTTATTGAATCAAAATTATTGTCGTTTTAATCTAACTTGAGGTCTTTAAACAAAATCTTGAGCCTTATAGTTAATCCACCTTCGTTTCACACTTGTCATTCAGCGAATTATTACACAAACAATTAAACATTTATTTGGTTCTTAATTTATACATAATTGAAAGACTGCAATTAATACATTTCCATCTTTTTAATGTTTGAGCAATAAATTTAACCGTTAAAAATGTTGCGCCTTAAAATTTTGAGGGTTTCTTCAAATATTCTATAATTTTCTTTAAAATTATGTCGTTAATTTAAAAATTTGTACTATTTTTCTGAAATAACCTACATCTATTTTTTCCCCAATATTTAGTTTATATCCAAAAGCATATTTTATGATAAAATACTAATTACGAGCGGATACATTTAAATTTAATAGCAATAGAAACATTGTAAATAAATCCAAATTATTTTCATAAAACTTCAAACATTAAAATATTATTTTTCATCTGTTTAAATGAAGGTTATTGGATGCAAAAACTTTCCTAATTTTGATATGTAAATTAATTCAAATTTTCTACAAATTGGGTAAACTCATTATAATGACGTCAGCACTTTTAAAATCTTGAAAGTTGATGAACTAAAGAAATCCTTCCACAAACGGTTGACCTTTTTTCTACTACGATAAGGTTAACCAAGTTTTTTATCTCAACAAAAATTGTGCTTTGTGTTTGCTCATGTCGAGTATAGTTCGTTTGTGCTTGTTGATATCGTCTCCTTAATTATACACAGGTTTGGTTTTATGAACATTTTATGAACTGTTAAGACAGTCATGCTATTTTATAATAATTTATACCATTCTAAATGTCACAAACAACAAACCTACATTTAAATTATGTTCTGCGCAAAACATATGCGCATCATAATAACATGGTACGCGCTCGTTGCGAGTGATATCATATTTATATTTAGACGTAATGACGTAGTTTTTATACTTGGCCATTTTCTTCAGCTTCACAAACAACTTTTATATTGTTGGAACACCCTTTCATATATTGGCCATACCTCCATTTCAATATATTGCACGAACACATGCTACGTTATTCGGCTTTATTTACACTTCGTTCCTTTATTTACAAACAATGATTATAAATTGATAATACATTATTTATTTTATTCAGATTTCTATATTAAATTTAATCATTAAAATAAATACATAAAATTAATTACATGCTTTAAATCTTTTATAATAACCATATTCACCAATCGCAATAGTTTAATTTCAGTAGTGTTTCCTTAGATTTTCAAAATTTCAATTTTTAATCGTTTGCCGTTTTAGAAAAATACTGAAACAATTGCTATAGGCATAATTGAAACATACTATGCATTGATCAACTGGCATATGTATATTTAAGAGTTTAAAATTTTCAGAATTATTACATAAAGAAAATACTTCAATAAAATATATTTTACAGATTTATTCAAATATTCAATCCATGAAAACTTAAATTCTTCACTTTATTTTATTCCATATTTTAAGAAGACCAAATTCGTTTTTTAAAGTTTGAAGTGAAATAATTTTTGCAATAATTTGGTTGATCTTAAAAAAATAAAATAACAGGTACACTCGCTCGTTTGACATTAAATTGTATTGGCAAGATGTTCCTTAATGAAGTTTTTTAAATAAACTTAAAATTAAATATTCTGAAATTATCTGTTTGTATAATTGTGTAATATTTTTTATGTAAATACATTTTGATAAAGAACTTTTAAAGGAGTTGTAAGTTACATTTTCTAGTTTACCCAAGGCTAGAAAATACATACAGGGTTAGAAAATTTAATTTACTTGTGTAATATTAGTAAACAAATTTGAGTGGTCCCAGTTTTACTTTGATTTAGCCCTTATAGCTATATAAAATGTTTTTTATAATTAAATATTTTTTAGTTTTAAATATTTTACTACTTGATGCTTATGATTGTTTGTATTGCATGTCTGTATTTAAGGTATTCCATGGCTCAGCATCTTTTTCGTATGTTCAATAGTGTCTTTATTTTTCAAGAACATGCAGGTGGTTACGATATATTTGTACTTGTTTGACGATTTTTATGCATCATAACGTAGAGCATATGGTTTTATTTGAAGCTATCTAACAGTTAAATGTAACTAACTATTCACCTGTTTTTCAACACGAACCATATTTATCAAATGAACAGCTTTAAACCTAACATTTAAACATATTTGTTGAGTAGAATTGACCAAATAATTTTTGTATTTAAATTGTCAAGAAATCAAAGTTCACTTTCATAAATGATTTAATTTTTTATTTGAACTTTATCTGTTTTTACTTAACATTCCTTGGAAGTTGTTCATGATGGAAATTCTAATTAGTGATACACTTAAAAACATAAAACAAGACTAGTCTATGTTGCAAGTCCAGCTTCTATAAACTACTTGGATATTTTCAGGACTTGGAATTTTTTTTGATCAAATTTCAAATGTATTTTTTTTGATGTTTTACACAATTGTTTTATTTGACAGGACCTCGAATAATTTTAACAAACTTTATTAATTTTTAGTTGAATTTTGTCAAGGCAGAGTAGCGAAGCTCTGCATGTAGGTGTAACATTTTTCACTACTACGACGTCGTCGTCGTAGGCTTTAGAAACGACTTGAATAGTTTTATATACTATACTTTTTAGTTAATTTTTATAAAAGGTAGAGTATTGCTTTGAATATATGAATGGATTGAATTTTAAATAGTTACTTTTTATCTAGATTTTTATCGAGCGTTCCGTTAGGAAAAAGCTCTAGGTTTTAATTTTCCGTCGTCGTCGTCGTCGTCTGCACATGAAAATCAATTAGTGTTAAACAACTTTATTTTAAGAGTTACAGAGAACTTCCATAAACAAAAGTTGTTTGTCTTAACCTTTCAGCCAATATTTTTATAAATATTTTTTTTTCAAAAAACACTCAATTTTTAACTCTAAAAAATTTTGAGCAAAAGTTTTTGTTTGAAGAAATTTTTTTATAAAAAAATTGTTTATTATGACCATCCAATCAAAATTGCCATGAGTAGTATTTTTTGAAAACCCCACTTTAAAAAAATTATAGTAAAAAACAGAGTTATGGAGTTATAACCAAAAAACCGAATTAGTGGATATAGCCTAATTTTTCCCATAAAAATAAAACTTCCGATTTATTTGAAGAGTTACAGATAATGTTATTGAAGAAAATTTGTTTATAATGACCATATAACCAATACGATCACAAGTATTATTTTTTAAAAAATCAACATTTACGGGGTTATAGCCAAAAAAACCTAATTTTTTAACTCCGGGGAAAAAAATTGAACAAAAGTTTAAAGTTTTTTATTTGAAGAGTTACAAATAATTTTGTTGGTGAAAAGTTGTTTATTATGACCATCCAATAAAAATTGCCATGAGTAATTTGTTTTGATAAACCCACCTTAAAAAAGTTATAGTTAAAAACAAGAGTTACAGAAAATTTTATTGAACAAAAGGTGTTTACAATGACCATCTAACCAACATTACCACGAATAACTTTTTTCATAAAATAAATATTTAATGAATTATACCCACGCGAGATTGCAGGTTATCTATGGCTAGTTTAGTTATAACTTCGTAAATGTTGATTTTTGAAAAAAATGTATTTATAAAAATATTGGTTGGAATGTTAAGATAACCCTGCAAACATCGTTGGCCGAAAAGTATACTTTTTTGGCCCGATTTGGAACGATTCTGTACCATTATTTTAAAAGTCATGACTTTATATATTAAATTGTTTCTTATAACTCAAACAGTAGCTCTAATGAAAAAAATATATAA
>JARUHE010036902.1:0-16209 GCA_031471125.1 Archaeomysis grebnitzkii | reverse complement strand
TTAATTAACCTACAACAAATTAATTAATTAATTAACCTACAACAAATTAATTAATTAATTAACCTACAACAAATTAATTAATTAATTAACCTACAACAAATTAATTAATTAATTAACCTACAACAAATTAATTAATTAATTAACCTACAACAAATTAACGTCTGAACAGGTTGAATGTCACTTGGTATACTTTTGGATCGATCATCTACCAACAAGGTCGTAATTTGTTTCAAAAGAGATCATCTGTACTTTGAAAAATGTTTTATAAAAAAAAAATTAACTTACAATAACTTAAGGATACATTTTATTTTACGTTCAAATAAGACGTTTCAAAATTATGAAAAAATGAGCTTTAGTTTCAATAATTATCTGGCTACGTGAAGAAAGCATTCATATAGCATTAGTTTGCTGAAATAAATAGCTTAAAACTGCGATTTAATATCCACATGTACTTGCAATAGAAACCTCGCAGTCCTCGCTTTTAATTATTTCAATTTAATTTAATTTATCTTTTAACTGATCATAGTTCATACATGATCTCAAGTTTCATTTGCTATGAGAGTTTGGTGTTGTCCTTCAATTTTAAGTTTTTATTTTGCCTTTTTCTCCAACACTCAAATATATTTCATCAAGTGTAATGTGAAGTAAACATACCTCTAAAGCCTATAATATTGGTCAATAGTAATTATAATCTACCTGAAAACGTTTATGGTTAATATCTTAACCACAAAATGTCTTTGTGCATAAATTTGAAAACGTTTTTTTGATGTATTCGAACTAATAATAAAATAAAAAGTGGTTGAACCAAACCTTTGAATCGCCTTTGTAAAATTAGTGGTCTATAAAATGAAGATTGAATAACCATGGATGGTTATTTTTTAAAAGCTGAAGACTTTAATATTTTTTATGAATTGAAGTTTTCGAACATATATAGCAAACAAAAGGGATATAATAGTGAAAGGCAACCATAGCTTGAAGATTATAACTTATTTTATGATTGATTATAGTCAAACTTGGCAAGAAAAAAGAAGATAATGTCATTGACTTTGTGGGCATTAATATGAAAGAAATTTTAAAATGCTGCCCTCACCTGTCCAATGCCCTCAAACCATGTGACCAATGGAGCCTTATCGAACTGTACTATCTCCATCCACATTAATACCCGTAAATTCATAAACGAGTGTTCACCTGAGAGTGATTTACCATTGAAGAGAATATCAGTTCATGTAACTTAAGGCTATAGGTGAACGTCGCGTTTCAATGTTTTTATTTAAAATCTAAAAATGTAAAATAAATTCACTATGATTCCTCTATACTTTTGTTGGAGGGAGCTCTCTTGTAATAATAGAATCAAATTTGAATCATAAATTCTTGTGTTTGATTATTTGAAAAAGTAAAAGAAAAATTCAAAACGATGCAAATCTTAAAGTTTTCGGGATGAATTAAAATTACTTAGACTACCGAATTATAGTACAAAATTTTAAAATTTTACTCGCATTCCTCAAAAAAATATACTGGATCCTACACTTGAACCAATTTATTTCTAAAACATAAAAGAGTCTGCACAACTATTTCCACTTCTTATCTCGCAAATACGTTCAATGTGCAATCAATCCATATAATATGCATAGGAGCTGAGAAATCGTATTTTCAACTTCTTCAGTCTACCGTCAACAATAGTGGTGGAGTACTATTTTTCCTGTTATTGTTATACGGTGTTCAACTTCTCTGCCTGTTTTTAAGAAGTGATTGAAGACCTATATTTGTATTGTTTATCTAAGCGTGTTTCATGATAGAAGGGCGCGATAAACGTATGATCTGTTGTACATATCAACCCAATGGAAGTTGGTGTAAGCTGAATAAATAAATTCGTATCATCCAATAAGATTCATTATCAACACTACCTTTAGCGTGTTTTCGTTCTTTATGGGTTATACCATATCCCAGGATTATTATTTACCTATTTTGAAATGAAATTAATCAACCATTTCAAACGAGAGCTAACCACCAATCATCATTTTCATAACAAATCTATAGAAAGGCACATTGATACAATAAATACAAGTAGTCCAAGTATATAACTTCACTTAATAATAGAATAATGGGAATACAATCATATTATAACGATATTATAGTACAATAGAAAGTCTATGAATACATAAATGATGTTTAGTACAAGTCATTGTAATATTAACTCTTGATAATGTTTCTCGGGTAATTCTATATATATTTCACATTATTTTTAGAACTTTGTTTTCATCGGTATATGTACACGTTAGGTTTTAATTATACCATACGTGTAGTTTTTATAATTATAATAACTATTTAAGCCTTTTTATATAACAATAATAAACTTTATTGGAATCATTAATGGACGACAAATTACAGTTTCAGACCTTATAGTACTAGTAAGTACAAATATACATCATAAAGCTAAATATAAAGCACTTAATTATAGTTATAAATATATTTTGCACATAAAAACACATACAAAGCGTAGCTCCGACTTGTTTATTTGAAGTTTTAAAATTTATTTTTTTGCCTCACAAACCTTGGGAACTAAGCCAGGTCATCTTGATGTATCAAGTACAGTATACAGTGTCACTTGGAACTTATTTTCTAGGAAAGCCTTCACTAAATAACAAATAATTTTGGTTCTCACTCAAGTTTGAGCATCTGTTCGAACATTTATGAACATGTATAAATTTTCCAACACCGAGGGCACTGCAACATAAGTGTCATAGAAGACAATAAATTATCCACGTAAGTGTTATTTTAAATAAGTAACTCTTTAACAACTAATAGGAAAAGGTGCCTCCGAGATGATGTTAGCATCAGATGTCCCTTTAGTCCAATGGAAGAACTTGGTTCTTCTGGCGACCGGGACTCTTCTTTTCTAGATGTCTACGGGATGGTATCGGCATCACATGTCCCTTCAGTCCAATGGGAGGACTTGCCTCTTCTGGAGACGGAGACTCTTCACGTCTAGATGTCTACGAGATGATGTCAACATCAGATATTCCTTCAGTCCAATGTTTTTTTCAAAACAACAATGCAATGGCTCTTCAATGGGTTCAGCTTTCAATAAGAAGAGTCCTTCCATCAAGATGAACGAACAAAATGCTCCCTGGTGTCCTAAGCTTTAACTGCTGCTGCCGTAAAAACTTTGTGATTAAAGTTCAACCCTTATTTCTTAGTATTGATTTTCTTCATAAGATGGCTCAATAATAAGCAATGGTTGGTACAAATTTTGGTAAATATGAAGATGGTTAAAGCTACAACGACTCTACTACGGGCCTTTTGCATCTAAATCCTTATTACACAATACGTTCTCGACCCATCTTTTCTTGAAACGGAATTCACTTTCCTGTCGTTCCATCAATTTTAAAAGTTGATCAGGGATGACGAAAAATTGGGGCAATATCACGTTTATGGTTTATGGTTTCCAATGTTTTTTTGTAATACACCTACGGAGACGTAACCCACATCAATAATATTACATAAAGGAAGGTGGAGACAGACTAGCACTTCGAGATGTGGAGATTGAAAAGGACTTAGGGGTTAAAGTATGTATTAGCCTGCAATGGACAGAGCAATGCAAAATACTGCAGGAAAAGATACTGGAGCATTGAGGAAACTAAAGAATCCTTTCAAATACATGTCGAATGAGATTTTTATCAAAGTCTATCCTTCGTATGTAAGATCTCACATGGAATTCTCTGTTTAGGCATGGAGTCCTTATTTGACAATAGACGTGGATTTACTTGAAGCAATTCAAAGAAGAGCCACTAAAATGGTTTTGGGGTTAAGACACAAGCCCTACTGTGATAGGTTAAGAGAACTGAAGCTCTACTCACTGCATAGACGAAGATTGAGAGAAGACCTTATCAAAATGCTTAAGACAATGAAAGGATTAAGTGGCATTAAGTTTGAAGACATGTTTAGACCAATAAATGAAGGAATAACTAGGGTACATAGGTATACAGTTTTTAAGCCGCAGGTTGGAGGTAGGACCAGGGCCATTCTTTTTTTGAAATAGAGTTATAAATTATTGGAATCCACTTGATGAAAATACAGTAAAGGCAGGAAGTGTAGACACTTTCAAAAAAAGATTGGATAATGTGTGGCATAGGACTAGATATGGGTACATGACTAGGGAAACCTAATGAGTAACCCATTAAATGTAAATGTAAATGTATGGCAAGTAACACGGTAGGCCTGTAATAGAGTCGGCGTTGTTACTTTTTTAATAACTGAACAAACCATTGGAATCACAACTGGTAGCATAGATACCAACCTTAATGTGATATCGATCCTACTTTGTTGATCATAGATCAACTATTTTAACATTGATCGAACGACAAGAAAGTTAATCCCGTATCAAGAAAAGACGGATTGAGAACATATTGTGTATTTAGGGATTTCGATGTGAAAGGCTTGTAGTAGAGTTGGTGTTGGTTAAACCTTATTTGGAGATCCAAGTTTGTTGGCATTGTAAACGTCTTCTGACATTATTTCTAAAATAATGTATTGTCATTACTTACAACTTATATGCTTTACAATTTGTAGCATATTTACAATGCTGTATTTGTCTGTCATTCCCATAGAGATAATGTTTTATTATGTATATGGTCATTCCTTATTTTTTTATCTTTTCTATAGTTTTATAAAATAGGAAAGTGCACGACGGCTAATGCCGCAATGAAAATATATATTCAATGTTAATAACGTTGTCTGCTTATCTGTTTTTTAAGTGTTTTCTTTTTATACAAGCAATCCTAGTGTTTTTCAATAGATATTACAAAAACATATCATATAACGTAAGCGCAGTACTTAGGCATATCATAATGGAATTTAAGTCATGTTGAAACTTTTGAAAAGTGTTTTAGGAATTGTTCGAACATACATCGAACATATGGAAATTTTGTCGAACTTTCAAGAAAATGGTAGTTTTCAATATTGTTTTAAAGTATAGAACTTAATGTAAAAACTAATTACAAATAGCAATTTCAAATTGTGTTAATAGTTTACTTTTGGATACAACGATTTTTGGATTGGACCTTCAGTGAAACAATTTTGTTATAATGTAAATAAATACAATTTTAGTGCTAGATGTGTTCAACCTTTGAGGCAGTACCCTAAGTTGCCAAAATATTTGTTAATATGTATGACATTAAAATTTTGTAAGTTTTAACTATGATAGCCTCAATAGTTTTCGTTTATTTAAGTAATTTTGTTTGCACAGTATTATAATACTTCCTACTTTAATTTATGTGTTCCAATTATGTTTGTATAAATTGTTTTTATGTAGAATATTTATGTTGTCACATTTTCATATCTATGTATTTTCATTTTGAACTTCCATGACTGAAAGTTTGAAATAGTTTTTTTAAATACATAGTAAACGTTTATTAAGTTTAATAATCTATTTTGTAATTTAAAAAAATAGAATACTGATATAAAATTTATTTTATGTTCTTTAAGAAAACTTCAGTATGAATTTTAAAATAAAAGTATTAATAGCTATAACTATTCCATTATCATTTGTCACTTTACTTAACACATTGGATCCTTTCAAAATGTTATTTTCTTAGTTTTTGCTATACTTGTATATGGTGAACATAAAAAGAATAATTGTTTGTATGTACATTTTAAATGTCTAATAAATATTGTATATTTATACAAATATAACGTTTGACTATAGAATATACACGAAATAAAATGTAAAGCATAAGACTGCAAGACAGAACTGCGCGGTAAAAATAAATTACAAATTTAGAAATGATTTAGTTAAAAATATGTTAATTTTTTATTATACCTGACTGATGCCGAATTTAAATAGACCAATATAATATTAAAATGAAATTGGTTACATACCAGTGAAGTTTTCTATATTAAAAAAGTGTTCCAATCTAAATTGTTTACTGCCTATGTACTATCCCCCAAAAATAAGAGTCTTCTTCAATTAAAAACTTTTGAAATGTACAATTATAAAATATTCAATCAAATTTACGAAGAAGACATTTTGCTTTTATGTTTTAATTTCATACAATAACCAACAAATGGATCGACAATAAAACAAATGAGGTAAGCTCTATGTAGTTTGTATGCGGGCTGCCTCACTTGTGCTATTGTTGATTCAAATAATTCCAAACTGTATTTGCATACTTTTAGTTGTTTCATGTCCGATAGTACATCACAATGACGAGCTAAAAATAAGATGAGAAATTGTTTCTATTTACTCTTGTTATCGTTTATTTATTCATTTGTTTGTCTTTCTGCAAGCAACTGCAGAAGCAATTTATATTTCTGCTTGTGACAGGCCCGCGATTCACATTTAATGGAAGACTTCAGTCGCCTGTTTCTCCATTTGCTTTCGTGAAGGGTACAACATTTCCACTCCCGCCAGAAATTGTGTTTAATATAATAAATCATTTTTAAATTTATCACCAAATATTTAGTTTATAAAATTACTTTAAATTTTGCGCCAAATATTTAAATTATAAAAACAACTCTTAGATTTGGCGCAAAATATTTTATTTTCAAATAATGTTAAAATTTTGCGCCGATTATTTATTTGTTTAAATAATTTGCGCCGAATATTTCATTTTTTAAATAAGTTTTAAATTTTGCCCCAAATATTTATTTTTTAAAATTATTTTTACATGTTGCGCCAAATTTTTTATTTTTTAAAATATTGTTTTTAAATTTGCATATTGAAAACAATATTTTTGAAGATACAAACTACTTTATTGTAGTCCTATTATTATTTTGTTTTTGTCACTAAATACTTTTTAACCCTTTAAACATGTTTCCTTCTTTATTAAGATCTCATCTACGTTAAACCTATTGTTCAAAACAACCTCTATTATGTTTGTTGCATAATTCTTCGTCCTATGCGTGAAATGGCTGACCTAGTACGTTAGCTCTTTAATGCCTGAGTGATTGTTCCAATAAGGACTAAATTACGGTCAAATTAGTATTGAAAACAAATCTTTTTTAGCCGACAGTCCTCAAACGGTGAAGACAAGTCCATTTACAAGGAAAGGCAAAATGTAAACTATTTTTAGAAATTGATAAATCGACTAAAACTAAAACATGAATTTTGAAACTACACATAAGCCTTCTAGTTCGCAATTTTCTCGTTAAATGACATCTCAAGTTATCGGACTATAAGATTTACCTGTATAGCGATGCTTCAACTAGCTAAGATTTAACCACATTACATTATAGACAAAAGAAAACTTATTCAGTACAACAACCCAAAAAATGCCCGCTTGAATGACTTAACTAAAAGTTTGTTAATATTAAACAAAACTTATGTTCCCAATATGACAACAGTACACCGAGGGTGACGATTGTCCTTGCAATGATGGTTGAAACAATCGTTAAATCTGAGGTTGTGAGAGTGTGTATTGTTAGCTGCAAATTAATTTTGGAGACATGCAACATTGCTCCATGACCTGAACACAAAAATGTAAAGCAAAATATGCGTTAAATTATCTGATTTTCAATAATTTAAATCCAACAAAATTACAAATGTAATTGAGGATTACACTTGTTTTGTGTGACGAACTTGATCATAGCTATATTTAAATTTTTAATTATAATTTATAATTATGTTTATGATTTATAATTATGTTTATAATTTATAGTCATGTTTATAATTTATAGTCATGTTTATAATTTATAGTTATGTTTATAATTTATAGTTATGTTTATAATTTATAGTTATGTTTATAATATATAATTAAATGTTTATATTTTATAATCATGTTTTTAATTTATAATTATGTTTACAATTTATAGTCATGCTTATGATTTATAATTATGTTTATAATTTATAATTATGTTTATAATTTATGATTATCTTTATAATTTATAATTATGTATATAATTTATAATTATTGTTATAATTTATGATTATGGTTATAATTTATGTTTATGTTTATAATTTATAATTATGTTTATAATTTAAAACTATGTTTATAGTTTATAATTATGTTTATAATTTATAATTACGTTTATAATTTATAAATATGGTTATAATTTATATTCTTGTTTATAATTTATAATTATGTTCATAACTCATAATGATGTTTATAATTTATAATTATGTTTATAATTTATGATTATCTTTATAATTTATAATTATGTTTATAATTTATAATTATGTTTATAATTTATGATTATGGTTATAATTTATGTTTATGTTTATAGTTTATAATTATGTTTATAATTTAAAACTATATTTATAATTTATAATTTATAATTATGGTTGTAATTTATAATTATGTTTATAATTTATGATTATGGTTATAATTTATGTTTATGTTTATAATTTATAATTATGTTTAAAATTTAAAACTATGCTCATAATTTATAACTATGTTTATAATTATGGTTATCATTTATAATTATGTTTTTAACTTATAATTATGATTATAATTTATCATTATGATTATAATTTATAATTATGTTTATAATTTATAATTATGTTTATAATTTATAATTATATGTTTATAGTTTATAATTATGTTTATAATTTATAATTATGTTTATAATTTATAATTATATTTATAATTGATAATTATGCTTATAATTTATAATTATGTTTATAATTTATAATTATGGTTATAATTTATAATTATGATTATAATTTATAATTATGATTATAATTTATAATTATGTTCATAATTTATAATTATGTTTATAATTTGTAATTCTTGGTAAAATTTATTTGTTTATAATGATGTGTGTATTTTATAATTATGATTATAACTTATAACTTTGGTTATAATTTATAATTATGATTTTAATTTATAATTATGTTCATAATTTATAATTATGTTCATAATTTATAATTATGTTCATAATTTATAATTATGTTTATAATTTGTAATTATGGGTAAAATTTATATAGTTTATAATGATGTGTGTATTTTATAATTATGATTATAATTTATAACTTTGGTTATAATTTATAATTTATAATATCCCAACCAATTAGGGAAGCTGGATTTGTTGGATGTCCTTTGTTTAATTTATAATCATAGAAAATAAAATCAAATATTAGTATGACATAATAATAATATAAAATAATATAAAATAATAATATAAATCACTATAATTTATGAATCCTAATTAAACGCCAAATTAACATTCATAATTGCCAATAGTAATATTAATTATTATTATTATCTCTTGTATAATACGAGCAAATATTTAAGAATAAACATTCATATGATTTATAATTAATCAGTAATTATGTGTCCGCGATTATCACAAATATTTGTTTTATTTTATTTTTATATCATTTATTTGCTTTGATTGTTTGGCAAACCAACATATTTCTTAATTTATTGTTTATCAGCAACAAAACAATGTGAACCAAACTTAAACCAATCAACACCAATCTAAATCAATTTGAATTTAACTTAAGCCAATATATACCATTCTAAATCAAACTAAGATAAACTAAAACCAATCTAAATCAAATTAAAGCAAACTAAAACCAATCAACACCAATCTAAATCAAATTAGGTTAAACTAAAACCCATCTACAACAAACTTGAACAAATATAGACAAATTTTGAAGCAATTTAAACCAAACCTAAGTCAAACTAAACTAAATCTAATCAATCAATATCAATTGAAACAAAACTAAATTAAATCAACAGAAACCAAACTTAAAGCAATATGTTCAAAACTTGAATCAAGTTAAATTCAAGCAAATCTAAACACATTTTGAAACAATCTAAGTTGAACTTAAGAAAGCTTGAACTAAACTTAAACACTTTAACCAAACTTATGCAAATTTAAACCTAACTTGAAAAAATTTATTCAAACTTAAGCACCCAAATTGAAATCAAACTTAAACGAGAGTTGATCAAAAGACAAATATAAGATTTTGGCACTTTGACCCAATGTTAAATTAAGATAACCGATAGATAACTAAAATCCAGAGGAATCATAAAATTCTGTAACTTTGCTCAAAAAATGTTCCCCGGCTTGAACTAAATACAACTTAGCTTAAAAATAAAACCGTAAATTACATGAAGATAGATTGAGTATAAAAAACATAGATTGCCAACAAATAATATAAATAAATAATAAGCAAATAATAAAACAATAATAAAGAAATAATAAAAAATATAAAAACAAAATACAGATTGCCAACAAATAATAAATACAAATAATACGAAAAAAGGTAAACACAAAATATAGATTGCCAATAAATAATAAAAACTAATAATAAACAAATAATAAAAAAAAATATAGATTGCCAACAAATAATACAAAAAAAGATAAAAACAAAATTTAGATTGCTAACAAATAATAAAAACAAATAATACAAAAAAAGATAAAAACAAAATATAGATTGCCAATAAATAATAATAAAAACAAACATTAAAAAATAATAAAAAAATAACAAAAATAAATAATAAAAACAAACATTAAAAAATAATAAAAAAATAACAAAAATAAATAATAAAAACAAAGTATAAATAAATTTCCAACAAATAATAAAAAAACAAAATAAAGAATAAAAAAAATATAAATTGCCAACCAATAATAAAAAATAATAACAAAAATAAATAATAAAAACAAAATATAAATTGCCAAAAAATAATAAAAACAAAATATAAAAATCTTTCAAAGTTCTGAATAAGTTTGATAAAAAAACAAGTTAAGAAATTTTACTGCCAGTTATATTATTTAAAAGGTTTCACCTTAAATAAAATATTACCTCACCATTATATCATTTTCAGTATAAAAAAACTAAATAAAGTAATAAAAGGAAAAAAGTTGTGTCAACCAAAAATTAAAATACTAGTTTTAAAAAATTTAAATATCTTAAAAATTCCACTTGCATGACTTGCATATAAATTAAAAATGTAAAGTTGTTGAAAATGATACTTCAAAATGTAATTATATTTCATAGTCCATTTACGCAACAAAAAAAATAATTGAATTTTATTAAATTATTTTATTTTAATTGTTGCATCGAAATATGAATAATTTAATGAAAATATGAGTGGTTGAAGATTTATGAAAATTTATTAAAATTAATTATTTAAAAATAAATAACGCCCCAAATAAACAGTAGAATAGTTTTATTAATTACGCTATATTATTATTGTTATTTATATTGTCACTATTGTCTTTATTGATGTTTTACTATTATTGTTGTTATTGTTTGTTTTACTATAACTGTTGAAGCAAAAACGAAATATAAAACATTTTTAAACGTGTTTAGAATATATGTCATCTTTTGATGGAAAACGCTTTACACATTGTGGGCATAAATGTAAAGGCACGCTTAACTAAATAGTTAAAAAATATCGAATTGACATTTTCATCAAATGCTTGGTTGACCATACGCTATATGTCAGGAGTGGCCACAAATTGGCTCTCGAGCCGCCTGCGGCTCTTGAAGGTACTTTTGTGGCTCTTGGGACAACAATAATTTTCTACATTAATTAACGAACTTTTCAAGATTAAAATAAATTTCAACTCATCAAATCATTCCTGCGACCGAGTATGTGGACTCTCCGAAAGTTTCTAAAACGGACCTGTCCGCTTAATCATAAATTAACATGCATGCGCACGACTGCTAACATGCATAAGGGTTGCCATTTTAGCATTTTTATGTGAGGAAAGCGTCATTGGATGTGTCAAAAATGTAATTGTTAAATGTAACCATTGTTACGTTCAGATGCATATGCAAAGTGGTTTTTACATGCAGGATGAATGTAAAACATGTTTTTGCATGCAAATCCTGCATGTAAAACCCATTTTTCATGTGCATCTGAACGTAACCAATATTAAAAATGTAAAAATTGGAAATGTTAAATTTTCTTAATTTTGGAAAATAATCTTATTTAAAATAAAAGTACATGCTAGGCATTTGTTTGATAAATTTGGCCATAAGCCTCTCCAACCACCTGGCAACCCCGACATACATCTCGCGGTTACTTACTACAGTATTCAGTAGTGGAATATTTGTTGTGCAATTCGTGCTAAAGTAAATAATGCAATGTAATGCAACACCTCCAATGTTTAAAACTTGCACTTGAAGGGAGGAACAAAGTTTTTACCAAATTAGCTCAATTATTTTTAAGGTTTCAAAATAAAATAAAACTTTTTCAAAGAGATCTCACTCCAAACAAATTCGATTACTTTCCCAATGTTAAATTAAGATTAGCAGCTTTTCCGAACATTAAATTCAAGAGAGTAAACTAATACAATACAAAGTAAACTTAGACATACTTTATCATGATTTTGATAACAGGTTTAAGAAATCGATGTAATCAGTGATGGTTGTCCTGCTGCTCCACTTTTTGTCTTGGATGCTACTTCAATAGAAACAGAGCTTATTGATCTGCAAGAAGATTTAACTGTCTTTTGGAAACAAATCTCAGAAAGAAAGTATCTAAATCTTCAGAAATTTGCTGCCGGCTTCTTTCAGTTTATGGAAGAACTTACAGCTGTAAATCTCTCTTCTCTGTTATGAAATTTGTCAAGTCAAAACAACGTGCTAACCTCACTAACAGCCATCTTGCTGAGCTTCTCAGAACAGCCTAACATCATTCCAGACAGATTTTAAACTCTTAACTAGAAAAATGAAAACTCAATGAAAGCCTTGAACGAGCAAAGATTAAACAAGTTTTGGTGAGGTGAGTAGGATTTTTATGTCAAGTATCATTAAAAATATAATTGTTTTCCATTTTATTAATGTTATTTTTGGGAGTCTAATTTTATATTACTTATGTAATCTTTTGCGACTCTCAGGCTTTTGAACTTTATCATATATGGCTCTTAAATTAAGAAAACTTGACCACCCTTGACATATAGTATATGTATGTATATTTTTATATAATATATGTATATGTAACTTTACATTGATAAATGTGGAAACGTTTGTATAAGTGATTAATATGCTTTATATTGCCATAATATATGGAAACCAACATCCACTTGTCAAGGATCAACGTTTTGTAAGTGAGTACTACAAAAATGTAATGCACTATTCTTTGACATAATATATAAATTCGTATTAAATATATTAATTAGGTATAATTTGCCCATTCTATGAAAATAAACTATGTTATACATGAAAATACATGGTTTACCCTATGCAGTTATTGTACAGTATGTAACTCCAATATGGCAGCGTTGTGACTTCGATTTGTGGGAAAAAGGCCCTTTCATTGTGTTTATTTCAATTGATGTACACTATTTGTTGGAGAAAACGCGAAGTATCAGCAATGTTTCATTTGAATATACAAGCTATTTGACCACGTACCGTTTTTGCTCCCTTAAAAATGGTCTTACTGTAGATGTAAAGTACAGCACTCTTCACAAAATGAGATCTTTTTCATCATATAAATAGGTCTTACCTTTCGAAAACAGTGAAACATAATCAGTTTATCTAGATAAACTAGTAGATATTTTTGTTTTGTCAAACATGGCACTTATCTTGACGAGATGGATATCATAACCGCTCTGACCCCAGAGTTGACGATGTATCATGCAAGTCAGCAAAATAGAGTCACTATAGCTTACATATTTTGATGCAAATTAAAATTCCTTAATTGAGCACCAATTTGGAAAACATTTACGCCAGACCAATATTTTCCAGCATTTGGATACATCGATAAGAAAGTTGACTTAGGGAGTTTTTATTAAATTTCAATATTTAGGTCAGTCTTCATTTACGTATGTTCCTACAAATAAGTTATCTGTATTCTGGTGATAAGACATGCACTTGTACACATTAGATTTATTTTTTCAACCTTGCATTGAAAATCGATGCTCTGTCCATTATTACGTTCAACCAATCACTATATTAGAAATAATTATGGATGCACCGGAGAGTTCTCGTTTACATAATAGTATTTCTACTCATACATTGATGTGCTTAAGGCATTGATGGAAAGGACAGGGCTCAGAAGCATACTTCAAATTGTCTCTGGAATTATGTTTTTCAGGATATGCGGACTAAAAAAAGTGCAAAGAACGTTCAGACGACACTTACTAGTAGTCAATGCCCACAGTTGATGGAAATGGCACAAAATTCTAGTCTTTGTTTGATCAAACAAAAGAGACATTCTTGATATCGAAATAAATTACTATAGAAATTCAAAAAATTGAAAATTATTGAAAGAAATTTAAGAAACATATCTAAAACTAGTCCAGTAGTCAACTGCACAATGATCGCAGTTAATCACAACAGACTAACCTGATCATGGATCCACAATGCAAAAATATTTGCAACTGATTGACAGTTTGAACAACATAACTGTCTGAAGTTGCAGGAAATATACCAGCTTTGAATTAAACTTACGAATGTTTATTTTATGTTTTTAAATGGTTTCCAAGTTTTTTAGGGGAACATCATGTTTTGCACTATTCGTGAATTTGACAGTTTAATTTAGTATTTTTGGTTTAAACATGAACCAGTTCTTAGCAAACGAAAATACCCAAAAACACAAATGTGGTTATCCACTAAGCAATATAATCTTGTTGTGTCGCCTTATCTGGTTCGAACCAGGTTTTGGGGAAAATAATCTTATAATCTTAATATGTGGACACTAGAAGTTACTAGAAATTATAGTCAATGGCAGTAAAAATACATACTCTATTTTAAAGAAAAACAATTATATGAAGGTCATATTCAGGACACACTTAATTTATGATTTTCTCTTGCGTTCATGAGTCGATTATTTTCTTCAAGTTTTAACCGCCCGCACCACATACTATGGTGAAACAGGACAAATTGCTATGGCTAGGCTTTCTCTAGTGGGAATTTTAAACAATGGCGTCCCAATTCTAGATTTGGTTCACTTTTTGAAATCTATCGGGTTGCTAAAACGACCTTAATTAGTATTGTTTTATCTTGTGAACGGATTTATGTTATTTAGTTGAGATTTTCGGTTTGTAGTTTGACAGTGCTGAATGCCCACATAGTATTTATTTATTTATATGGTACTTAACTATGTATTAATTTATTCACTGTCCTGTTCTTCTCACCAGACCTGTTTAAAGTGAAAATGCCTTGTCATTAGTCTTATAGTCATCATCATCATCATCATCATCATCATCATCATCATCATCGTCATCATCATCGTCATCATCATCGTCATCGTCATCGTCATCGTCATCGCCATCATCGTCATCATCATCATCATCATCATCATCATCGTCATCGTCATCATCATCATCATCATCATCATCATCATCATCATCATCATCATCATCATCATCATCATCAATATTATCATCAATATTATCATCAATATTATTATCAATATTATTATTATTATTAATATTATTATTAATATTATTATTAATATTATTATTAATATTATTATTATTTTTATTGTCGTAATAAAATTATTATTGAGTGAAACTTTCTCTTGCCTTGCCCTTACTTTTAAAGGACATTGTACTTAATGTTATGAAGGGTTCTAGATCTATATGGATCGACAATAGCACAAATGAGGTAATCTACATTCAGATCCAGCGCTTACCTCAATTGTGCTATTGCCGATCCATTAATCATAGATGGACAATAGCACAAGTGAGGTAACCCCCGTTGAAAAAGCATAGAGCTTACCTCATTCGTGCTACTGCCTGTTATATATGGTTCGACAATAACACAAGTGAGGTAACCCACATTCAGATAACAAAGTTTACCTCACTTGTGCTGCTGTTTATAATTAATGATATTATTTGGGATTATGTGGTTATTATTGCATGTTTTTGCCTCAATTAGCCAATTTTTTATTTTGCTATATATATATCATCATTTATTAGTATTATCAACATATTATGGTTATTATTATTATTATTTGTATTTTTTTTATTGTTATTAACATTTTCGTTACTATCATCAAAATATTACTATTATTGTTATTATTACTATCATTACAATATCATCACCATCATCACCATCATCACCACAACTACCATCATCATCACCATAACATTCATCATCATCATCATCATCATCATCATCATCATCACCATCATCACCACAACTAACATCATCATCACCATAACATTCATCATCACCATCATCATCATCACCATCATCATCATCATCATCATCATCATCATCAACATCATCATCATCATCATAATCATAATCATCATCATCATCATCATCATCATCATCAACAACACAAGCACCAGCATCATCAG
>JARUHE010036792.1:0-16215 GCA_031471125.1 Archaeomysis grebnitzkii | reverse complement strand
AAACGTACTTTGTTTGTTTTTTTAATAAAAAACTGTTTTTTACTGTGGAAATTATCCTATATATATATATATATATAAGCTACGCCCATCCTACCACGAAATGAAAACTATACTAATGTAAAGAGAAGATAGATTTTTTACAACAATAAGAATTGTAGGCCTACAACAAAAAAATATTTTTCATTCAAGTACAAATTTATTACGATTCTATGACGTCACACGTTGTTTGTTTACTATCTAGAAATTCTCAATTTCTCCGATGTTTTTCTACACAATTTTCTGTAAATGTGTGGGAGTAACAGCCTCATATCAATCATATCATAAGCGAGTTTTCTCTATTTATCTTATCTGTTAGTGCTATATTTATCTATATTTTATGCTTGTTTTAATTAATAAAAATAGATTAATTAATTTATTCAAGATAACAATTGATGGATGTTAATAAAGGATATTTATTAGTTTGTAACTTGAAATTAAATAAAAAACAACTTTGGGCTGTCTTAGGAGTATGATAACAGATACATTGATAACATAGATTTAAATGAATGAAATAAAACCATTAACCAATTATATTGAATTACATCCATTCTAAAGTGGGATATTTATTTAAATGATTAGACAAGTCTTTGTTGTATCAAGTTGCAGTGTGTTGTTGAAGACGTAATGCCTTTAGTCAACTCTGAGGTGCAGACAGATGAATGTGAACTAAGTTTTCTCATACCAAATGGATCTCTCAGTTATTGCCATATAGATAAAGTAAATTCTTACATTTCGGATAATTCTATTAAAGTTAAAAACATTTGGATGTCAAGGGGAATTAGAAAATGTTTATGGCTTTTATGTTTGGTCACTGCATTTGGCAGTCTAGGAATTATTTATTTTGGGTATTTTCATTGTCCTGATAGTGTTTGTGCATTGAGTCCTGCTTCAAAGAATCGATACATTATTTCAAAACCTGGAATCGACAGTTTTCATCTCGATAATGACAGGATAGGCAAACCCTTGGCAGATTCTGATAGACCAGAAACAGGTCCCACTTTTGATGAAGTAATCGGCCATGATTTCCAATTTAACATTGAAGATCATGATGTCATTGTTTTTCTTCATATACAGAAAACAGGTGGAACAACATTTGGAAAACATTTGGTAAGTTACTTTATTAGCAAGATTTTATCAGTTTTATAACAATAAAAGTTTTTTTTACTCCTTTCATATTTTTTGAGAAGTTACATACCTACATTTAGAAAAGTTTTTCTTAAAAATCATAAAGAGGACATTCTTATAAAAGTAGGTTCTGTGGTGATACCTCTGCAAACTGCAGAGCAGTGTTTCAACTGTCAACTTGACACTGTCATAAATTTTAGGAGAACATTTTTCATATCTTTTGGAAAATAATTTTTGTTCATAATCTTATAGTATTGTTTTTTAATAATTAAGTAAATAAGTGTAATTTGGGTTAAAATCTACTCTACTTTTTGTCGAGCATGCGTAGCGAAGCTCTAAATAGGCGTAGCAATTCCGATGTCATCCCCGTCGTCATGGTCGGCGTTAGACAATGACTTGAATGCTTATATATCATCTATACTATTATTATTTTTTCATATAGGCTTGGATATTGGTTTTAATATATTATTAAGTATTTTTTATTTGATTTTTTTACTTTTTATCTACATTTTTTTTATCAAATTAACTTGGAAATTTTTTTAACAAATTTTTTTTTCTTCATATTTTGTTTTTATTTATGCATCAATAGATTGTAAATGAAGTACACATAAATAGCCTCTAAGGTTATTTTTTGATAAAATGACGTTTTCTCACTTTATAACACCATTTTTTATTTGATATTTTTGGACTCTGAAAATATTTTTAACAATTTTGTTTTTTTCATAGTTTGTTTTTATTTATGCATCAATAGATTGGAAATGAAGTACACATGAAAAGTCTCTAAGGTGATTTTCTGATTTTTCTCACTTTGTAACACCATTTTTTATTTGACATTTTTAGAGAGAAAATTTTTTCCAAAGATACTGAATGAATCATCGCGAGACATTTGAACCGTCCGGTTCATGGATTACTAGTTCTATATGTAAATACATTGATATGGTCAAAGACGAATGGAACTGGTACCTTTACATAGGCATTTATTTTGAAAACTACTTGGCAAATAGTTGCAAAGTAGTGAAATATAAGGTGAATATGATCATCCTTAACAAAAATTGTTAAAACAAAACAATACTAAAGTAGTTATAACCTGAAATTGAAGCTTATCACTGGCATTTCAATTGATGTTTACAATTGACAAGCGTACCAGCTGTCCTGGTTTTAATTGGTGTATTGGTTCTATTAGGTGTTTTTGGCCACCGAAATCCATTTGAGGAGTAAAGTCAGGTTAGGTCTTGTTTGGTGGGTCCTGATAATGCTAAACTTTCTTTAAATACTGCAGTTTTTGTGTAGTGTGCGAACGACATACTGGTGCTGTTCAACTTTCACCCATTAATATTATTACCCACTTTAAAAATGGAGTCTATACTTTTGTTCCTCATTAAATAAAGTCTAGCTTACCTGGAAATTTTCAAGTTTGGAAAACATTTCATAAAATATATTTTTCGGAGAAAGAATCTACCCTGTTTGCCACACTGCCACAGAGTGCAATTTTTCAGCATAAACTGTTCAATGAGTACTTTTCAGCACTTCACATATTTAGGCCTTATTACTATAATACTATTACCCACATCAATTCATATGTACCCTAAGGATATGCAGCTGGTATATGGTGCTTTTTTCAAGCCGGGTTAAGCTTATGAGATTTTCAGAGAATACAGCCACATTTAAATTCTCAATGAAATAGCCTTAGAGCAGAGTCAAACCGGTGCCAATGAGTTTTGTTTATGCAGCATTAGTCTCCAGGCAGTATTCGTATTCACTTGGCCACCATGTTTTTTTATCAATGAAAATGAAAATAAATGAGATATATTATTTAATTTTATGAAAATTGACAGAATAAGTACTTTTATAGAAATTGATGAGAAATAACATGAAAAAATATATTCAAGTTGAGTAAAAAATAGTTTAAAGCTTGGCAGATTTTCTCAATTGAATAATTTATGCTGAAAATTGTCACCTTGCCTCTCTAAAAACAAACAAAATTTGTTGCACTGCTGACAAAGGATGTTAAGTATTGGCATAACTAAATAATATTCTATTGATTCTTTCATAACTAAATAATATTCTATTGATTCTTTCATAATTTAAGAAACATTAATTTGTCGAACATGCTGGAGGGAATGTGACGTTCAGGTACCAGAGTGGAGTTTCTTCACTAAAAAATTTTGTTTCTGTTTTACAAAAGCTAAAAAATGCTTCAAACATGCATCTTATGTAATAAAAACTCAAACCTGGTAAACAATTGTTCACCTTGTGTGAAAATAAAATTCATTTATAGACAACAATTTGTTTGTGATCACATTATATGGAGTAGGAAAACAATTTTTTAGGTACGTGATCTAGATTTACAAAGAGGATGTCAATGTCATCGAAAAGTGAGAAAAAGATGTACTTGTCTCAGGCCTGGTCATCATTCAAATGAGACATGGCTATTTTCGCGATATTCTACAGGATGGATGTGTGGCCTTCATGCAGATTGGACAGAATTAACAAGTTGTGTGGATGAAACAATGGACGAATTGGAGAAGCAAGAAATAAAACGGAGGTCAGTTAAATTAATTAATTGTGTAACAATAGTTTTTGCCATGATGTTTTAATTAATGATAAAACTTTTTTTTCAAGAATTTTACATTCAATTTTCACTGAAAAGTGTGAAGTTTCAAGAAAATTTTATTTGAAGAATTACAGCAATGCTCAAGAAAACAAAACAACTATTGTAATAACTTGATTAGTGATACTTTTTTTAAATATCTAAAATTATAATTACTGCACTGTTTCCAATAAAGAATAGTCTTGTCGAGCGTGCTAACAAAGGTCTACAGAGGCGTAGCAATTTTGATGTCGTCCTTATTAGACAATGACTTGAATGCTTATATATCATCTGTACTATTATTTCTTTTCATATAGGCTTGGTTATTGGTTTTGTATATTACTAGGTATTTTTATTTCATTTTCTCACTTTTTATTTACATTTTTCAACATTATTTGATTGAAAAATTTTTTGAACAAATTTTTTTTTCACCTTTGTTTTTATTTATGCATCAATGGATTGGAAATGACATATACATAAATAGTCTCTGAGGTGGTTTTTTGATTAAATGATGTTTTCTCATTTTGTAACACCATTTTTTTATTCATATTTCTGGTTTAGACTTGGAAATATTTTTTTTCATATTTTGTTTTTATTGATGCATCAATGGATTGGAAATGAAGTATACATGAAAAGTATCTAAGGTGATTTTTTTCTAAAATGATGTTTTCTCACTTTGCAACACCATTTTTGATTTGATATTTTTAGGGAAATTTCTTTTTTTAAAGTTACTGAATGAATCAAAGCGAGACATTACTAGTTTGTTTGTTGACTTATAGTTATCATTTGTATCTCAAATTAATAGTTATGAAGTTAACATTAAATAGTAGCCAATTTTTCATATTTAAATAAACTTGTTTTCCATACATGCAAGACATTGATGACCACGGTCCTCTGGTTTAATCAGAGGTTGTTGAATACTAAAGTGTAATATAATAAGTACTTTTATTATTCACTGCTAACACTGCTAAAGGTTATAAAATATTGGATTCTCTGCTTAAGGAGATGCAAGTTCTATAGCTTCATAAAAAAGAATAAACAATCAACCGTTCACAAATAATTTAATCACAGGTCCCGAAGATGGCTTCATCGATAGAATGAAGGAGAAGGAGCTTGAGACGTACATAGCCAATCAGGTGAAGAAGGAGAACACTCCCCCAAAAAGACCCAAACAGAGGCGGAATCAACCAAGGAAGACATCAAAGTCTGAGGAAGACGCCATTGACACAGCTGAACTTAATCCGGCAACAGACTCCGACGATGAAGATGTTTCCAAGTTTGTCTATGAAGAATGCATTATTGGCACACAGCACCTAAAGGAGTACGGCGACTTCTGGGATGACGAGCGGACAAAGAAGCGGTGTAAGGCTCCAAGGAAGCGAAGACCGTCCGATGGGAGTATCAGTGAGTTATTTCTTGTTTTTGTCGAAGGTTTTTATTTAATTGTTTTCCCCTCACCAAGCTTACCACATTTTCGCTTACTTGCAAATTTCATTAAATGAATTATTTTAAAGCAAAAGTTAAACTTTTTTGCTACAAAAAGACACCATTTATTGTTAAAAATACATTTGCTATCTGGAAGCAAATAGTTCAATTTTCCTGAGGCAATTGCCCATCCAAGTATTAACCCTATAATGCCTAAATTATTATTGTCATAAAACCTAAATTACTACTAAGTTATTACTAATAATGTCCCAACATTAATGTAGACTATAGTCTACATCCGTCCTGAAAGGGTTAACCAAACCAAAGCTCCTTTACTTAAGAAGCGGTTGAGTAGTGGCGGATATCAATATAAATAATCTTCCATCAGGTAATATATTTTTTGCTCACTCAATCTTAAATCTTAAGGCTTGTCATACAATTGAAGAAGTTCTAATTGGATGTGATTATGATTTGTATAAATGAGCCATAGCAATGCCAATTACCGTTGATGTTCAGTCAGTGAATGTGCTTTTCATCCATAGTAATTTCCATTTATATAAAATTAATAAAGAAGGAAAAAGATAAATTTGATAAAACAAAAGTAGAAAATTACTTTGCAAGCATTAATGTGAAGGAAATTTTCAAACTGCTGCCCTCAGCCATCCAGGGTTCACTCTTCAAACCAAAAGTAGAAAAGTTCAGAATATGTTGCAATATAGCCTAAAAAATACAAATTATAATTTCCTTAGCTACAAATAATCTTGTTTCTTCCAGATGGAAATGGTGAGACTAACAACAACAGAGAAATTTGTAATCTTGTATACACGTCCTGCAAAACTGGTGACATCCTCACATTGAAAACCTTGCACGACACACAAGACATCATTCGAAAGGCCGACAAAAGCAAAACTTTGGAAGAATTTGGTAATTTTTTTTTGTGGAATGTTGTAGCTCTAGTATTGTATAACAATTGGAGGACAGAGGAGCAAAGTAGCCCAAATGCAATGGAGGTATCATATCACTTGGCATATTTTGCATACCAGCCTCTGATTCGAAACCAATTTGTCTTTCTCATTGATTAATTATGAACTATTATGGGGAATAAAATAATTTCCAAAAATGTGCTTTTTGTACATAAATGTTTGATTACTGATGTAAGATTGAACAATTTTTTTCTAGAATTTGACAATGACCTTTCGTTCAAAATACTCGAAACATTTTTTGCTTCACCCACCAAAATTGATTTTCTTGAGATGAAGTTTGGAATGTCAAACAAGACTGTGCTTCACGTTGCTGCAGAAAATAACCAAAATGAATTAGTTTGGTGAGCTGCAAAATTGATTTTTATTCTTGCTTCCACTTTTTTATATTTCATAATGACTTCTTTTTTCTTCTTATATACAGTTGACTTGGTGCTGTGCAAATATGCTCCAAAAAGTCAAGTTCCATAATAACAGAGAAAATTAAATTTATAATTGTTATAATTGTGATGTATAAATTCATAATTATAGTATTTTGCTTAAAAAATGAATTTTTTGCAGGTGGCTCCTCGAACAAGGCTGTGATCCATCTGTGGGCGATAAACAAGAAAAGGTTCCATACAACGTAGCACCACAAAAGGAGACAAGAAATACATTTCGAAAGTTCATGGCCAAGTTTCCCGAAAAATATGATTACAAAAAGGTGAAATTTGTAAACTAATTAATTTGGTCAAATTGAGTTATTTTGTTTAACAATTTGTTCACATCTTTAATCTGTTCTTTTGATAAACACATTGAATATTATTTTTCTGACACACAAAATATTTGATCCTATTTTTATTTTTATTTTTTTTTTGCTATTAATTAAAAAACAAAAAAATGCGTGTTGATATATATTCTAACACTAACCACAACAATCAAGAGTAACTCGTAGTAAACTGTCAATGGTTACGGTCGGATGCAGCTGCAGATGCATCAAGCTAGAGCTGCATATCAAGCTCTTTTATGCAGCTGTGGTGCGTTGGCTGTGTTATAAAATTTATCAGTCGATCATAGTTATGAACACCATTCGTTTATCCCAAGGTTAGTAATTTATTTATAGGGGTTTTATTTCAAAATAATTTTGCAATTAAATGATCTATATTTGTTTTTTTATGAAATAAAAACTTAAAAACAATCGAAGATGAACGTCCCCTTTAAAATAGAAAAATATTTGTTGGCATCCTGCACACTAGTAATTAGGTTGACTTCAGAGTATTACTACAATACGGTATGATTTTCAATTATTTCATAAAAAATAAATATATTTCACTTGAAGGCAAAGTTATTTTAAAATAAAACACCTATACAGAAATTACTAACCTTGAGATGAACGAATGGTGTTCATAACTATCATCGACTGATAAATTTTATAACACAGTCAATGCACCACAGCTGTGTAAAAGAGGCTTGATATGCAGCTCTGATGCATCTGCAGTCGACCGTAACCAGTGGTTGCATTCAGATGCACATGCAAAATGTTTTTTTCTGCATGCATGCAAAAAAACCCTGCATGCTTGCAAAAAAAACCTGCATGCATGCAGAAAAAAACACTTTGCGTGTGCATCTGAACATAACCAGTGCTTTATGATCATTAGAAAAAATGTTTGTACTTCGAAATTTAATTACAAAAATTAAAATTTTGATTGGAAAAGCCCCATAAAAAGTTATTAAATAAAAGTAATTTATTATTATTTTCTAGTTTCAATATTTTCTATTTATTTATATTGTAAATACATTACATAAGATCCTACGGCATTTATGATAAGTTTTACTTAGACTCTGTTGTATTAGAATTAAAAACACTTTCTAATGTACAAAAGTAATGTTGAAAAGATTAATTTTAATAAAAATATCTGGGTTATGAAATTCTTAAAAATCAGATGCTCATGAAATAATTACATACAAATTTAGAAAAGTAAGTGGTTTATAGAAATCAAGTATTTAGCTAGCATACAAATTATGATCTGTAGAAGTTGAATTCATTGCTTAAGTTTTAGTTTAGGTGATTTATTCAAAAAATTAATTAATAAAATCACCCAAACTAAATTTTAAGCATTAAACTCAACTTCTATAGATTATAATTTGTATGCTAGCTATACATTTTATTTATAAATTTATAGGTACTTATTTTAATTTAAAAACTGAATTGCATGAATGTAGTTTCTGCAGTTTTTTCTCACTATTGTAGGCATTAGGTTATATCCAACCTTTTATATCCATTCATTTCTTCTTTATAAATATTAGTTTTAGTTTATGACATCACACACTGTTCAAGCTGTGAAAGTGTTCTACAACTAACTGAAAAGCATAAAGTGTTGGAATGACAAATGTCATTTAGACAGAAACATGTCATAACTGCACTTTAGTTGCAAATACATAGGTGCTTAGCACTAAACTGCACAATCTAAGTTATACATTGCAATGAACAATCCAACTAACAAGTGTGATCCACAATCAGGCCGCCATACCGAGTCCACTTTCTGCTGAGCAGGAATCTGCTCAGGCAGATAAAAAGCGGATGCAGCGCAAGGCAAAGCAGGAGCGGGAGAAGGAGAAGAAGAAGCAACATTTGGAGGTGAGGAAAGTGGAGGAAAAGAAGCAAAAAGAGGAAGAATTGGAGAAGCTGCGATACTTGTCGCTCAGTGATAGAGAAAAGGTAAGTCGACTTTTCATAAATTTTATCATAACACAAATTGCATGTTTAGGAAATTCAGATCTAAATTTCTATTTTTTGGCAACGTGATGCAGCCCACCATCTGGTTGCAGCAACAAGGCGTCGCAAAATCCAACCAAATTGGATAAGTTGACGAGAAAATTTTAACTTCATTATTGACTCAAATAGACTGAAGTTGATCGTTGGTCAACCTAATGTTTGTTTTAATACAACTAACAATTTAATGATTGAAACATCCAATTTAGTATTCAATCTTATGATTTTTTGGTTATTATATTTAATGTAATATTTATATTATTTATTTAATAACAATGTTTTATATTTAGCAGTTGGAAACTGGAGTTTTCTGGCAATTTGCCTTTTTCATTCTTCTCTTGAGCCTATCTATCTATACATTAAAGTAAGACAAATCAAAACACTTAAAAATATTTATTCTGTGTTGGTGTAGAAGAAAAAGTTGAAACCTTGAAAGTTTTTCTTAAAAATTGTTTCTTTAGAAATGGGATCCTTTTAATTTAAACAGCAATTGTTTTAAATAATTTCATTTTAGATGATCGACAATTGTTACTATCTGGTTAACTTGAAAATTATTACGGTCATTGTAGTGAATAAGATGTTTGTCATTGAGTTTGTCAAATTCTGTTGTCATTTCTTTTCACTTCATGTATGGAACTTGCTTCAAAATGGGCTGTATGCTTATGAGAGAAAACATCTGAAAAAATAAATTGAAAATGGACAATTAGCTAGTCTGAAAAAGATCTCAATACCTTGCAAGATAAGTGGCAAGCACAACTTAAAGTTCTCCTTTACCAAATATTCACCTTCATCCAAACTTTAAAACCAATAATTCAATTACTCAGTGTGTCGAAATGTTTTACAGATCATTACCAAGTTCTTTTATCAATCTACTCAAAACCTTAAATTGTAATTTTTATGAAATTTTCCCCCAAAAAATTGGCTAACTAAGCTGTTCTCAACAAAACCTTTTTGTATTGTATCAACTTTTTAAAATTAATTAATTGTATGACTCTTTTAATATTGTATGGTGACTAACACACAACAAAAAACGTTTTTTCAATCGAAGTATGATGATATTTATAATTATAGAGATATAAATAATTTTATATCTATAGTTAAAAATATTAATAGACAATTTTGAACCAAAAAACTGTCACGATACAATATTAAAATAGTGATATGATTTTAATTTTAAAAACTTGATTGAAAATGAAAAAGTTAGTTCAATGTAATGCCATGACAAGATTACCTAACATATGCCATGGCAAGATTACTTAACATATGCCATGACAAAATTACTGAACCTGTAATGCCATGACAAGATTACTTAACCTGTAATGCCATGGCAAGGGTTACTTAACCTTTAATGGCATGGCAAGGGTTACTTAACCTGTAATGCCACAGCAAAGTTACTGAACCTGCTATGCCATGGCAAGGTTACTGAACCTGCTATGCCATGGCAAGGTTAATGTACCTCTAATGGCATGGCAAGGTTACTGAACCTGTAATGACATGGCAAGGTTACTTAACCTGTAATGGCATGGCAAGGTTACTTAACCTGAAATGCCATGGCAAGGTTACTGAACCTGTAATGCCATGGAAGGCTACTTAACTTGTAATGGCATGGCAAGGGTTACATAAGCTGTAATGGCATGGCAAGGGTTACATAACCTGTAATGGCATGGCAAGGTTACTGAACCTGTAATGGCATGGTAAGGTTACTTAACCTGCAATGGCATGGCAAGGTTACTGAACCTGTAATGGCATGGCAAGGTTACTTACCCTGTAATGGCATGGCAAGGTTACTTAACCTGTAATTGCATGGCAAGGTTACTTAACCTGAAATGCCATGGCAAGGTTACTGAACCTGTAATGCCATGGTAAGGGTTACTTAACCTTTAATGGCATGGCATGGCAAGGGTTACTTAACCTGTAATGCCATAGCAAAGTTACTGAACCTGCTATGCCATGGCAAGGTTACTGAACCTTCTATGCCATGGCAAGGTTACTGAACCTGTAATGGCATGGCAAAGTTACTTAACCTGTAATGGCATGGCAAGGTTACTTAACCTGAAATGCCATGGCAAGGTTACTGAACCTGTAATGACATGGAAGGTTACTTAACTTGTAATGGCATGGCTTGGGTTACATAATGTGTATTGGCATGGCAAGGGTTACATAAGCTGTATTGGCATGGCAAGGGTTACATAAGCTGTAATGGCATGGCAAGGGTTACATAACCTGTAATGGCATGGCCAGGGTTACATAACCTGTAATGGCATGGCAAGGTTACTTAACCTGTAATAGCATGGCAAGGGTTACATAACCTGTAATGGCATGGCAAGGGGTTACATAACCTGTAATGCCATGGTAAGGTTACTTAACCTGTAATGGCATGGTAAGGTTACTTAACTTGTAATGGCATGGCAAGGTTACTTAACTTGTAATGGCATGGCAAGGTTACTTAACTTGTAATGGCATGGCTTGGTTACTTAACCCGTAATTGCATGGCAAGGGTTACATAACCTCTTACATGAATAGGTAACCCTGTTATTGTGGTACAGCAGCTTGAATGAAACATTTTAATAAAAGTTTAATGGTTCAACTAAACTTTTTTCAATCTCAGTTGTGAGTGTTTCAAAGTTCAACTTCTTATCAATTTTATAATTGTGGATTTCCTAGATTTCTGTTTATTGTGCGTTGTGCGTGTGACTTGTTTTTAACTTTTCTGAATAAATACTTAAATAAAAAAAAAAATTTAATTTAAAAAAATCAAATTTTTAAAAATTTTCTTGACATGACATTAAAAATAATTTTCCCCTCCACAGCGGGCCTTAGCAGCAGAACGGAGGTTATTGAAGCAAAGCGTCACCATTGGAGCTCCAAAACCAGTGTTGCTGCGATGCTTCCTCTGTGCAGCGGACATAACTGGCACGGTGCCGTTCGAATACAGTGACTACAAGTTTTGTTCCACCAAGTGTGTCCGGGAACACAGAACTAAGTGCATTGCCAAAAAATAGTGCCTGTCAGTTTTAGGTTATCAAATGTTTTCTTTCTCTGTTGGATATTTTTGTGTTGTTTTATTTAAATCTGGTTTTTGAATTTATTTAATACAATCCAATATTTATAAATTAGATATGAAAAGACATGAGTATAAAATGAAGTAATTTAATTTTTAATTTATATTTAAATGATTATTATTAGTTAAATAATGATTTTATAATCGGTTTTGTTTTTAAACTTTTCATGTTAGGCTTTCATTTCCTAATAAATTTTTTATTCTTTTATAAAATCTATATTTTCATTGTCCAAAAAACTCATTTATAGAAAAATATCTTCCTTCCACTGTAAAACAATGAAAATGAAACCTATGCTGACAGGAGAAAGGCATAACGCCATCTGTAATTAATTGATTAAATGCCCCTTTGGGCAAAGCCCAGGGAATTCATCTATATTTGATGAATGAGCAAGAGCCATAGATTTATTATGTAAAATGTTAACACCTAATATGAGAAATAATGAAACTTGAAGAAATGATTGGCCATTATAAAGAAAAAAGATATCTATGAAGTAATTTATAGAGAAAGTTTGGCTATTTAAAATAAATGTGTGGTTGTGGCATGCAGATGAATAATGGAAGGAGGTTGCAAGGGAATATAAGTCTTGCAGAAATTGTAAGCGGTGAACACTTGGCATGTCAACGGCCTTGGCCACGTTGAAACACCGCTTCCCGTATGATCAGCGAAGTTAAGTAACATTGGGTCTGGTTAGTACTTGGATGGGTGACCGTCTGGGAACACCAGATGCTGTTGGCGACAGCGCTCTTGGTCATTGTAGCTAATGTGCTGTATAATATTCTATAATAAAAACAAAAAAATGGTCTAAAGGACACGTCATCCTTTAAATCTGATTTTTTGAAAGCACTCTAGAAATGTTTAAATAATAATTCATAAGTTACTGGTTGGTTCTTATTCAGACGAGCTTTGGTGTGTAACCTGTCATACCTCTAGTTAAATATACCGGTTATACATAATGAGCAGAAAGGTCATTTAACATAAATTTATATTGAAGAAAAGTATTTTATAAATAAATAATCATAATGTAACCAAATAAGCTTGTATTCCATTAGTTAGAATATAAATATAAAAAATATATTTAAATTTTGAGACGAAAAGAGTGCTTATTGAATATTTTAATTGTATATACACATGCATGCAAACAAATATGTTCATCATGCTTCTCTTTCTAGTGGGAGGGGTTCATCAACTCTAACTTTTGAGAAGTAGTTTATACAATATTCCAGGAAGTCCTACAATTAGGCCTTAAAAGTTTAATTGTTGCAGGAAAACATGTTGAACTTATAAAAAAAATCTTATACTGTTTAAAAACCTAACGAGCTTTTCACTAACATTTTGATGCAGAAATATTAAAACTGCAAACTTAAAAACTATTTGTCTATTTAAATTTGACCGTTCTTCCTAAAATTATGTCACAATTGAAACTTATTTGTTCTGTGAAAACCTGTGGGTAAAAGAAGAGTTGCCAGATTTTCCTTTGCGGAAAGAAAAACAAAAGTAGTAAAAATTGACAGAGTTTGATCTATTCTAATGATTTGAAAAGGCCTAAAGGTCGATATTACCCCAATCCATCCTAAATAGGATTTTAAGTTGACAATTTGTTCATAATAATATTTAGAAAGCTTTATATACATCTCACAATCCATTTATGCCTTCTAAATACTGTAGTTAGAAACTAAACAATTTTTTTTAAAGGAGTACACTTTTCAAGCAAAAATGGATATCTTTCTTGTATGGTCTTTGATGTAAAATTGATTGATGTTCCTGAAAATTTGTGTACCCTATTTATTGTCTGGGTGTTGTGTAGTGTATGCTGAACTAAATTATTATTAACAAACATAAAAAATGGCCTTTCAATAATTTTTCTTTCAGTTCCAACAAACGATCAAACGATAACCCATCGTCTACCACCAGTGGAAACATTCGATGAATTTTGGGGAGTACTCGAACTTTTCTTTGAAGAATTGATGTGCTGTGAAAATTTTTACACCCAAGAGATGCTGAATCAATGCACAAAATGCATAAGGCAAACCCCGGCTCAAGTAAAAAGAGCTAAAGAGAAATTGTTGCCACCTGAACAGGACAAATCTGACATTGCTCTGTGTCAACAACACACAACAGATGAATACAGTACATCTGTGATGATCTCCCCATCTCGAAATGTGCCCTCAACGAGCCTAAAGCGAGAGGCCGAACCCCCAAATTCTGTGAGTCCCAATAAGGTTGCCAAATTGAGTATAACTTCTACGGTGCATTTGCAGAGGCAGGCAGTCAACACGGCTGGTTCGTTGACCAATGACAATTCGAACAAACCTCGTGGCGATCCAGCAGAATGGAATGTCGAGGAAGTGATTTCTTTGATCTCCATCTCGGATTCTGGGTTGGCATGCCATGCAGATTTGTTTCGAAGACATGAGATTGACGGAAAAGCCTTGCTGTTGCTTAACAGTGATATGATGATGAAATACATGGGACTGAAGCTGGGGCCTGCTCTCAAGATATGCAATCTGATCAACAAGATTAAAGGACGAAAGCATTTCTGCTAAGATGTTTATATTTCACAAAATGTGTAAATATTGTACATATGAAAAAATATTTATATACATATAAATAGAAATTATAATTTAACCATTTATTGGACAATTCTATTCTGTTTGTTCATTTCATAATTTAATTTCATTATTTTTATATTGTTTTAAAAAAGAAAAACTTCTTTGTTGTTTCTCCCATCAATGCCATGTGCTCTAAATCTACCTCTGAGTTGGTAGTTGCTTGCAGTGTTTATTTTTTGTTGGACACAAAAACAGTTTATGCATACTGTGATATAAAGTAGAAAATAAACAATTTTTCATATAATTTAAAAGTCAATTTTTGTATCTAAATTTTTTTCTGTTTTCAATGAGAATCAACTCAAAAATGTTTACCATTCTGCCAATTGGTTTTGGACAACTACCTAAATAGAGAAGCTTTAATCCTTATGATAATTAGTCGATGTCTTTCTTTATGAAAAGTTTAAAACCAAATTTATTTTTACTCGTTAAGATTCGATTGATTATTAGGTTTAGCTTTGAAAGGACAAAAAAAGCATGTTCGTGTGTAAATAAAAACCAGTTGAATGAGATAGAAATTTATTTGGTTTCATAATTAGATATCAGTTTTGTAGTAAAATTTGAATTTTTTTCAAATTTTTCGATTAAAAAATTAAAGATTTACTAACCTAGATATTAAGTAAGTTTTAAGATAAGATATATAAAAAATATTTTCATTGTTACATATGTGTTAAAAAAGGAAGTAGGCAAGAAGACATTCCTAGAGTTCTAAAATTCAAGTAAACATTTACTTGAAATAATTTGGTAGATAGTTTTGGGTTTGAAGTGCCTATTTTTTCTTCTTAAATTAGTCGGAATACAATTATTCAAATTGTATAATTAAGATGACACTTTGTACCTGCAAGTCAAATGTGAATAAAATCTCTATTTTTATATACATACAGATTTGGATTATATGATTATTGACTGCTTATAAATGTACAAGATTTGAAATTGCTGCAATCCTTTTAAAAACCAGGCAGTCCTGCGTTTTGTGATGTTTTCCATTATCACTTTTCTATCTCATTCTAACAACAGCTTCATTTGCTTTTAGTCTTACTTAAGATTGACTAATTATTCACTTTCCTTCTTATGATTACTTGTCCAATCCAAACCATATAAGACTTTTTCACTGTTAATTTCCTTACTCTCAAAGGAATGCCATCATGTATAATTGAATTGCTTGATCAAGAACTTGGTCATCAGTTGGATATTCTATTCCAAATTTGTTTCAATTTCATAGCTAAACCTATGATCGAAATTCTAGGGCACAAAGTATAGCCCATTATAATCAAAGGTTAATTGGTTCATACATGTACTACAGATTTACATTGCTACACATGGATATAACTATAAACTGTAAAAAATATTTTTGATGAACTGAATAAAAAAATTCAATAAATGTTCCATATGTCACAAATTTTAGTCAAGTTATCATTGTTTACAATTGGATATAAATCAATTTATATTCATTAAAAACAAGTTTCTAAAATTTATAATTGTGTAATACAATTCTATGTATTATTATATTAACACTTTTCTTTCATTTGTTTCTAATAAAATTATATCTACAGCTACCACAAAATGACTTAGGACCTACCACGTTTTTGGTGGGTCTTAATGCGTATTGTATTTGAAATGCTGTAGTCACTGAACG
>JARUHE010036681.1:0-16215 GCA_031471125.1 Archaeomysis grebnitzkii | reverse complement strand
ATATATACACGAGGTCTGTTTGAAAAATATCGTACCATTGACCGATAAAAATATATTACCTACCTGACGGGATAGGGACCCTGATACCCTTCAAAGTAGACCCCTTGCGCCTACACAAACTTAGCCCATCGATCGTGCCATTACCTGAAACCCTTCTGGTAGGCTTCTGTTTATCTCCGCTGTTGCGTTTTGCATTATCTGTTCTCCACTCTCAAAACGGGATCCTTTTAATGGTGCCTTCAATTTCGGACACAACCAGAAGTTGCAAGTGTAGAGGACTTCTTGGCTTATGCGCAAGGTTTAAATACAGCTCTTTCAATTTAACCTATATTTATAATTTATACTGTTGATACAGCAAACCACGCTGTATCAACGCTACATTTTTAACAAGAAATCAAGAATACGACTTTCTCTTATGAAAGCTGAACAAACACTAATGATAACGATCATTTACATTTCATTTCAAACTTGGTGACCAATTAGAGTTGAGACATTTCATTATCTGGCTCGGTCTCTGATTTGTCAATCTCTTTAATAGAGAAATTTGAATTGTTAATCATGAGGGTGAGTGACAAAGTCTCTCTCTCTCTCTCTCTCTCTCTCTCTCTACACCAAGGAGCCATGTCTGGATAGTAGGGAGGTTGGTTAACGACTGGAATTCCATGTTTGCCCAAGAAATTTTGGATCATGCAGGTTCATTGAATGAGCTGCAGCATTGTCATGATGCAACTGCCAGTTATTCGCCATCCGCATCCAGAGGTCTTGTCTTCTACGCCAAACTGCATTGGAGAACTTGTTGATAGTATTAATTTGTCACTGTTTGTTCTTCAGGGTACTTTCGCTATTAGGCCTATGTGTCACTTGATATTTTTCTTCTTTAAGCCTATAGTTCTTTAAAATTCGTTTTTAAAGTGAAAAAAATAATTTCAAATTTCAGTTTGTTGTATTTATTATATTTCAATGATAACCATGACATATTTTTAAAATATGTTTAAACAATATTATAACTACAAACCTTATAAGCTAATTAAAGTATGTCCTTAATTAATGCTAAAGGCAAGCTAAATTTATGCTTATGAGTTTCCTATTAGGTTGCTGAAAGTTTCTTATAAGTATGCTATTTTATACACACTACTGGTCTATTAAGTAGGATTTGAGCATGAAAATAGCAAAAAAACAGAAGAATTGATCAAACTCTTAGTAACAGCGTGGTAGAAAACCTTTGCTAAAAGTTTATTTTCAGCATATAAATTGTCGAATGGGTATTTTTTGCCAAAATCTTACAAAGCTTAAACATTCAAGTGCAAACAAGTGACTCTAACTGAAAAAAACATTTCGCATAGCTTTAACAAGAACAAATGTAAGGTTTTCTAAGATTTTTATTTTCTTCCCCAGAAATTTTGCTTATTTATTTCTAAAACTTTGCTAAATACAACAGACCCAAAAATCACGACATTCCGCATAAATCTGCTAAAACTTTACATTTTATAAAGGTATTTTGCTCAAAAGTTACTATTTTCTTGCTAAAACTTTACGAAACGTAACCGACTCTGTTCAGACAAGTGACTCAAGCTACACGACATTTCGCACAGCTTAAGCATAGATCAAAGACGTATAGATGCACCACTCAATGCAATAAATTTCGATCCAACAAAGCAGTTTTAAGCAGTCTTTCAAGATATTTCTCGTAGAAGCCAATGTAAATTGTCTGTTTTAATAAGCCTATGAATCAATAACAAGACAATATTTTGTAGTGAAATATACTCAGTATTGTAAATCAAATGTTTATACATGATTATATACAGTATAAGTTTTGTAAAAAACATAGCATTTAAAAAAGGAAAAATTATTCACAAGAAGAAAAAAATTACATTGAAATCGCGTAGATAAATACATTATATTAAGGTAACTGGCACCATTTTGCTGAAAGTTTCTGGCAACTCGGGCTCTAGATTTTTTCATTAATTTTTTTTGATCTATGGTTTAAGCAAGAAAAGAGTAATGTTGCTAAAACTTTAACTTTTTCTTCAGTTATTTTGTTCAAACTTTACTTTACGTTTTTCTTGCTAAGACCTTACGAAATGCAACAGACTCTGTGTAGACAAGTGATTTAACACAATGTTTTGCATAATTTAAGCAAGATGAAAAGTAAAAGTTGCTTAGACTTTAATTTTCTTCAGACATTTCTCTCAGACCTTACTTTTTTCTTATGAAACTAAAACTGTATGCAATCGAACTATTTTTCGTAACATGTGACTCAAACAACAAGATTGTCGCATTGTTTAATGAATAAAAAATAAACCTTATTTAATTTTATTTTTTTAGTGGTAAATAATCAATAATTTGTCTTCCCATATTGTTGACCACCAGCGAAGCAAAGCTATTTTTACTTTTTATTTTCTGGTAATCTTTGAAGTACTGTCCTCAGGTGTCGCTCCTCAAACTGTACCATCGTCTTAAATTAATGTTTATAATAATGTAAACTAGCATTAGTACTTATGGGCGTTTTCCATGACTGAACAGAAATACACGAATGTTATTAATTATGAAAAATGTTTTTAACTGAAAAAATTACATAATAAAAAATAATTAAAATTTAGTTTTAGAGTTATCATATGTAGTATTTTAAGTTAACCTTACCAAGGGGAAACCCAAAATCCTTTGGCTAAAAGCTATAGGGCGCTCAAGGTGAAGCAACTAATCCTTGGCTATATTAGTACCTGGTTAGAGCCGATAAGAAGTCAGTTATTAGCCAACTATTCTCATACAAAATAGTTTAATAATAACAAAAGGAATAGCTTAATCGGAAAAGTTTACTCTGCTGAACACCAAGGGGAAGCCCTTATCCCTTTATGAACAACATGCCTAATAGCCAAAACACTTTGATAGGGGTTCACACAATCACATGTTAACATTAGAGTTAGTTCTATAATCATGCAAATTACATGTTAACTTGAGTCGGTTCTATAATCGTGCAAATCACATGTTAACTTTAGAAATAATGAAGTCTATTAGAATTGTAAAAAGAAAATGTCTCCGCCCATAAAGTGAACGAATAAAAGACTTTGCTGAACGAAATAAACTTGGCGGAGCCGCCGATGTGTTCATGCTAACAGTTTGCTACCAACAGTCATCGATGACTATTGCTAGCACGATCTAACGCAAGTAAAAACAAAGGTAGTAGTAGTAGTATCGTTTGGTTTCTTCTCACACCTCCACGGACGCCGTGGCGACCCAATCTTTAAAGTGTTGGTAGCACTCCACAACGGAGCGGTACCCCCTTGCAGTCCAGTCGCAGGGCAGTTTAGTATAATATGGTCGGTATATTGTGGGCTATTATGGCACTCCGGACATGTTGGAGAGTCCCGCAGTCCCCACTTATGGAGATTAGACGCTTTTCTCCCTTGATTTGAGAGAATTCTATTGGCAGTAACCCACTCTCTTCTGCTTGTCTTTGCAAAAGCAGGGAGTTTCTCAGTTGGGTTTTCTATTATTTCTTATCCCCTGGGCTTGTTCAACTCTCACTTCTCTCTCCATTTGTCAGAGATATTGAAGTTTTCTGCTTCAATCTTGTAAAAAGGTTTCCTTGATATCAGCCTGGGCTGCCACGTTGTCGTCGTGTGGAGGCTCAGGGGCCGGCGAAAGATCCCTACGAAGAGCAGCCCAAACCTGCGCCCATACCTCCAAACATGAAAGTGTCAAAGCAAAAAACAAAAGTGTAAACATTAAAGATGCATAATTATCAACCTTCGCAAGTTTAATGACCAAAGTGTACACATTAATATGAAATGTAATATATTATAAAAAGCGTTCAGACTTGTACAGTATATCAAATTTTTTTTATCGAAAACGTAGGTTCAAGTCAAAAAGGTTAATTGAAATGCTGGTTTGTTAAGTTTCGTTTGAAAAAAAACAGGTTCTATACTGACCTCTGAATGTTGTTGTTGTTGTTTTTATTGTTGGTGTTGGTAATGTGGTTGTTGAGACGGAGAATAATTTGTGGACTCTTTACAAAACTGGTGTTAGTCTAGTGTTTCAAAAAAGCCGTTTTTTTCCTCAGTGTTTTTTATGATTTTTTTTGTTTCTTATTGTTTAATTTTTTTTTGAGATATTCTATTTTTTGTGAAACTTATGACCTTGCATTAATGACCTAGTAATATTATAATTAAGTAAGGTTCATTTTGTAGTGCTATAACAATTTAAAACAAAACTAAAGCATAAAATTAAAAACAAAATTTTAACAGGTGGAGGAAATATGATTTTTGAAAGTTAGGTTCTCGTCAAAGTAGACTCCAAACTTTTTGGCATGTGTAGATGGTTGAATTGATTCAGCTTAGATCTTTAATGTTATTTGATTGAATTATTTGCTGGTACTTATAATAATGTCTTCAGTATTTGCATCGTTAATGAGAAGATTGTGAGTTAGTAGAACATTATGGATTGTGTTAATACATGGTTCTATTTCATTGTGAGTTTCCATATAAGTCGATTGATTAAGTTTAAATGAAAGATAAATCTGATGTTTATCAGCACAGTTAGCTAATGTAGGTGAATATTAATCTGTAGTAGTATAGTGATATGTAAGCATTGAATTGTATGGGGCTTAGGAAAATTCCTCGTTGCACTCCATATTAACTGAATCCATGACAAACCCTTTCTTGAAATATTGAAATTATGATGTAAAATGTTAATGAGTCAATTATGTTTTACATGTTAAAGGCTGCTGACAGGTCAAGTAAGGCAAGAAATGGTATGCGTGTGTTGTCCATGTTATTCTGAAGATCAGATACTATGTTTATAAGAACAGCTAGCATGTATTTAGTACGCATAGTTGTGGTTGTAATTTGCAGGTAGTTTATTCAAAAGAGCAATAATCTGTAAAATTTCAGTTTTTCCAAGGGTTTTGAAGGACATGGAAGGGTGTTTATTAGACGATACATTTATAACTGTAAATCCTGATTTCTATTTTTGGTAATTTGAATAATCCGATCACTTTTCTAAGGATCTGGTAAAATACCTGTAGTTATGGATTATTATTATTATAGCTCGGGTTTGGGAAGTCTTATTAGTAGTTGAACTTATCAATTTGAGAAGTTATGTTTTGGTTAATGAAGTAAATTTATTTAGATTAGGTAGCTCCCCAGTCAAAACTTTTTGCCACATCATCGATAAATCGGTGCATTTATCAACGTTTTTGCGTTTTTATCGCCATCATATTTTCTCCATATTTAAAAAAAAAATCCACAATTGAAGATAATTTTTTTGATAAATAGAGAAAATTTGAGAAAACTGAGCAAAATCTAAGATGATTTTGAAAATTGTTCTGACCTGGTCGGATATAACTGTTGTGTAATCAATTATATCATTGAGTTGTTCTTGATTTTGAGTAGTGGCTGTTTTATCAACTATATAGCGTTTGCTTTATTTATAAGAATTCCGAAATGTTTTGCAAAAATCATTTCTATTTTGGAGTGAATAAGAAATGATTTGGTTGTCTTCAGATAGTTCAGTTATGAAGGAAAACCTTTTATTTGTATCATTTTATCAATTTAGGAACTTGGATTAAAAGTAATGTATTTTGGCTTTTGTACATTCAGTGAAATATATTTTCTTAAGAACATAAACAAATGTGAGCGAGATTCTAATTCTTGTATTTAACCATTTTTTCCCGTTTATTTTTGATTTTTAACATCTTTAAATAGGATGTATACCAGGTTAACATTGGTTGGATTGTTATTGTCTTCTGTATAATGGCGCATGATGATCAAGTGTTTTTAAGTACTGTATATACATTGTTACAAGTTGGTCAAAATTGAAAATACTTAAGTTTTCTTTTAGATTATCAGTCTTTAATAAATCATTGGAAGAATCTGTGATGTTTATCCTGTCTATCTTACAATATTCAATGTATTTACGTTCTTTATTTAATAAGTGCAAATTAATTATATATTTTTAGGTTGTCATTTTTGGGGCGAAGGCGGAGGCGGAGCGAATCTTTTTTGCTCTTAGTACATTTTTGATGAAAAATATTTAAGTTTTCATTTTACCGATTTTTTTATTGAACACGAATGGCTTTACATTTAATTCTGAACCATAAATTCCGAGGGAAATTTGTTTGTAAAAGTTAGTATTTATTGCAATAATATAGGTTTCTAATCTATGGTTAGAATTAGACAAGACTTAATAAATGTTTTGACAAAGAATAATTTTTTATCTTTGTATTTTACAGACTTTTTTATTGAACATGAAAGGGTTTATATATAATTCAGAAAAATATTATCATGGGAATTTTAATTTGTAAAATCAATATTTATTGAAATTTAATTCAGTAACATTTGATATTTTGTTTTATTTATCTATAATTTAGAATCATATTTCATTGAAACAGATTAATTAATAGTTTGCAATTATTTAGAATCTTTTATAATTTAATAATTATCAATAAGGTATTCATATATTCATTAATTAAATATGCTCTTATGCATTATAACACTGAACTAATTTAATTATAATTATGTAAATCTTATCAAGTGTATTATTCTTATTTTCATCGGATAAACACACAGTTTGGTTTGGCTAGTATTAAGATATTTAAATTTACTTTAGCTGCTCTTTATCCTGTTCTATAAATATATTGTATATATTTATAAATAAATGTAAAAACACAATACAATATATATTTTAACTTTACAATATATATTGTTTATTTATCAAAAATCTTTGCAACATCATGTTTAATTATATAAATAAAAGCATCAGAATCATTAGAGAATAAATTTAGTAGTTAGCGAGTATCAACCAAATCAGCAATTTAAAATCAATGTAACATACATATTTTAGTCTATATTTGCAAAAATAGTTGCCGTGATAAAAATAAATAATTGTTTTCTTATATAAACAATTTATAATCTAATAATTACCTAATATTTTAAAGAAAAAATAAATTAAACCATAAGAAACGTGTTTTGAAAAGACTGTTTTTTCAACAAAAAAAACACGCTTGTTTTTTGAATTGCAACTCTAGGTGTTGCTAAGGATGTTTTTTGTGAGTTCAGTATTTACAACATTTACAACATTCATTTTATAGGAGAATTTAAATTCATGTTAACCGAGATATTTATCTGTAAGTTAACATGAAAGTTAATGTTTTCAACAAATGAAAAAACTGGAGATTTTAAGGTAAAATGCCTAGCTAAGGGATTTTCTTGCAAGCAAATTCTATTTCTTTAAATAATAGATGTTTTTAGGAATTTTTAGGGTTGGCAAAAATTATCATCAAGTTCATGGTAAACCAAGATTTTTGTTTGAATGCTTAGAGACGATTATATTCGAAACATAATGAAATAAAGTTATTCATATATTAATATAAAAAGTTGCATTCAACAGCTACACAAATGAAAGCTACAGCTTTCAATGTGTAGCATTTATTTGTGCTTGTTCTTACAAATCTTACTTTTTTATTAGTATTGAAATTATAGAAGAAATAACTTTCAAGCAAAGCAACACATATTTTGTTTGTCTGGTGTTGGAAATTAGTTATTGTATATAGCCTGTTTTATCAATACCTTGACTTTGATAAGATGAATGATAAAATTAATTATTACTATTTATGTAAGAGATTTAAATAATAATAACAATTATGATTTATGACATTAAAACACGTTGTCATAATGTCATTAATAACAATATTGATAATAATCGTTGTTTCAAAATACAGTAATCATTGCTAAATATTCAAACTCTATTTTCCAGATTTTTTTTCAAGGATCCGTAAAATATGTAACTCCAAGAGTGATGCATTTTCCCAGCGTAAGTTTTTCTAAGCTTTACAATTTTGAACGCTTATTATTCATCTTGAACTTGAATGAATTCTCACATTCAATTAACATTATACCTTTTAACAGTAAAGTTCGTTCTTAAGAAATTGTAAGAACTAATATTTTATATGAATAAATTGCTTTATGCAAATTAAATCTTTTTAAACTAGTACTACAGGTCTGCACCCAATACAACTCCGGAAGTGAGCATGGTCAGTAAAGAAAATAACAAATAAGTAAGATTAAAAACGATCCAAGACATAAAGAAGATCATAATCAAGTATGATGTAGACACAATCTAGGGTAGAAGATTATATCAAAATTAAATAAGATTAAAAAGTGATCCAGGGCATAAAAAGACCATAATTAAGTATGATGTAGACACAATCTAGGTAAGTAGATTATATTTAATTAAATAAGATCCAGGACATAAGGTTACGAAGTGATCCAGGACATTAAGTATATGACAATTAAGTATGATTTACAAATAACACTTGCCAACACAATTTTTTCTGACCTACGTTCAATTGTTGATTTTGTGTAATTTTGAGGTGGTGATCTCAAATATGGCATCAAGCACATCAAGTTTTAATTCTACAGCAATCTACTGGAATGGGGGAAATAATTGCAAAATTCAAAGACAAATAACTCACTAACGGTCAATCACATTGCTTACATTCTTCCATAGAAAGATACCCGCCATAATTGCTTGATCTCAAACTATACTCCTGGTAGGAAGAAAGCAAAGTTAGTGTTTTTAATTTGCTCACAAACTCACCAATAATTATTCACAAACGGTGGATCGCAGGGGGTTGATTTTTCTGTTTATAAAGATGCGCCACAGCTTTATACATGATCCTGTAAAATTGAAATATCATTTTTTTCAATGGGAGCGATACCACGTGGCTATATGTGGAATGCGACACCCACCATTTGCCGAAACGTCACACACTTTTTACTCATATCTAATAAACGTAAAATTGTAAGTTTTAATTAATTTCAAAAGATGTGCAATCAAAATCGCGTAATGTTGACAAGATATCAACAATTTATCTTGTTCGTAAATTCAAAAAGTGAATTTTCTCAGATTTTAATCAATAATGCCATTTTGTCAACCATTTTTTTCTTCTATGCTAAATTTTACACACCTATGGTTAACATACCCATGCGAGAACCCCATCCCAAACAATAGCTCCCTAAATAACAGATATAAACGCGAGAATGTTCAAAAAAGACATTAGCTGTGCTGTAAAAAAACTATTGACATTTTTGAGCTCAGTGACCTCAAATTAATTAAGAACAAGTCTCAAACTCAGGTCGGCAAAAAAGTTGAAATTTGTTGGCCAGTAAATTAGATCTAAGACTATAAAAGATTAAGGTGTGACCCAGGACATAAAGTAGATCACAATTAAGTATGACTTAGATAAATTTATTTCCGTAAATTGCATCAAAATTAAGTATGATTACCAAGTAAAATAGGACATAACATAGAACACAATTAAATATGATTTAGAAAATAAAAAATTATTACAAAGTGATCCAGGACAGAAAGTAGATTACAATTAAGTATGGTTTACAAATAATCTATACCAGAAAACTAGACAAATTTAAGTAAGATAAAGAAGTGATGCAGGATTCAAATTAGAACACAGTTAAGTATGACTTAGAAGCAATTTATATCATTAAATTATACCAAAATTAAGTAAGATTAAGAAGTGATCTATGATATAACGTAGATCAAAACTATGATTTAGAAACAATTTAGGTCAGTAAATTAGAACAAAACTAAATAAGATTGAGAAATGATTCAGGACATAATGTATATCACAATTAAACAGGATTTAAAAACAGTTTATTTCTGTAAATTAGACCAACATTAAGTGAGACTACGGAATAATCTAGGGTATAAGGTAAACAATAATTGTATGCTCATTAAACCCGTACTTTCAACATACCCTCCACGCGTTATATATATGCTCATTAAACCCATACTTTTAACATACCTTCCAGACGTATGCTCATTGAAGCCATACTTCCAGAGTACCTTCCAAGAATCGGAGGATACCATGGAGAACTACATTGTTCTTGGCGATATGCTCATTCCCAAAGACGATGAGAACAGAGGAAGTATGTTCACAAATGTTTTTATATTTCTTGTAAACAAAACTAGAATCGCCATTCTAGTTTTATTGTATTAAAGATGTTTATAGCCAGAAATTAGCAAGTATTGGTCACAATCCCCAAAAAACTTTATCTACATATGTTTACAAGTGTATAAGTATTATACATTAAGTGTTTTAAAAAATTAGAAAAAAAAAATTTAAATCAAGAAAGGAAGCCTAAAAATAAGCTAAGGGCATAAATTCTCTAAGAAACCTATAAGTAGGTTCATCAGAAGTTTTTTTTTTCAAAATTACATAAAATAAATCGTTATTTTTTGTAAAATACATTTATTTTCACTTTAAAAATGTTGTCTCGTTTCACCTCACATCTGTGGGTTGAAACGAGACGCTGTTTTTTTTTTATTTGAGAGGCTAATAAAAATTATCAAATGAATTAAAAATAATTGAAACTAACATGAATTCATAGTTAAGAGGTACAATGCTCAGATCCGTTCATAATAATGAAAAAAACCAGTTTAGGCTCCAGTCAAAAGCAAAAAAAATCGTCCCGTTTCACCCCTCTTGACCCTATATTTTTTTCTGGGAAAATCAACCATGGTCGAGTACAGGTCATAAATACCTGCAGCTTTTTCATTTTCAGTAGAATGGTTTTCAACAATTGGCTTAGCTAACATTTACGTGTAGGTAAGTTTGAGACAACTCACATTTATTCCGTGGATGGTGATGCTGTCAAAAAAACCCAGCGTTAATCCTATTGTGCAGCTAAGATTAATCTATCAGAATAAATTCCCTACATTAGTGCAACTCAATAAATGAACTATAAGCAAATAAATACAATTATCCTAATCTTATTCACCATGGGAACACACTGTTATAACTTGCCAAAATTTCTAATTACATTAATTTATAACTTTAGTTTTATTTGTCCCTCCCACTGATAAGTTGTCCCTCTCGCAAGTGAATAACATTTAATAAGAATTTATTATGAAAATTAGTTTTGCAATTAAGTTCCAATGAAGTTGAATAGATTTTCCTTCATTGAAAAAAAGAAAACAATAAACAATTATGGGAATTAAATCTAAGCAAATAAAAATGTTGTGAAAATTTGTTTATATGAAGCCTTCGTATGTCAGCCAAGATACTAAGTGTATGTATCACACGAATAACGATATCAAACTAAGACGATTAATACCCATGCTTACATATTTCAATTTTCCATATCTAATATGCTAAGAATGGAAACCTACTTACATCCAAAATGTGAAGCTTTACCAACTAGATCAGTGTGAAAGAAAATTTATGAGATTCTCACTCAACGAATGTTTTAGGAAAATCAACTTATTATCTGCATTCAGTCAGTTTGTTATGTTTATGAACATAATTAAAAATATTTGTTTATTCTTATGTTTGCATTATTGTTGATTTATTATTTATATTATTAATATATTATTTATCATTAGATTTATATTTTAATGATTTAACAAATCAAAAAAATAATTAAAAAATGTGTTTATTTTTAGTCAAAGAATACATGAACTAAAATACATTAGTTAATTTTAACACTTTGAAGTTTGAATAATAATAATAATATAACAATAACAATAACAATAAAAATAATAATTTGAACATGATTTTCAAATAACATTTTTCAAGCTTTGGAATTAGGCCTGTGCATTTAAATCTATCAACAAATTACACATGTGGTTGCTTGTATAAGCAAGCGCTCCCTGTAACGGTAGCGCCTTCGTGAGCCAAATTATTGTAAATAAGTTTTTTCAAACACAAGGATACAGTGATACTTCAAAAAAGTATAAATTATAGTCGTAAAATTAACTGAATTGATCAAGAAGCAACTTGCATCAAGAATGCTTCAACATACCGCGATGCACATCCCAGGATGCCCTGCATCACGAAGCCAAGCTTTAAATTAGCTCGAAGCCGAGCCTTCAACAAGCTCTAAATTTTCAACTACTAAAGAACAAATTTTAGTAAAGAAGAAACAGTTAACAGAGATGAACCACAACTTTCTCTTGTGAATAAAATCAACAAAGGAAGTTTCACGTAAACTTCAAGAAATCATTTCGTTATTCATCAACATTTGTTAACCCTTATAAAAATTGTATATTTTTTAATAAAATTGTTCAAACACAAGCTTCTGTCAATCTTTAAGCGGCCCCAAGAACCCAAAGCCAAAAACCATGGCTTACCCCATTACAATGGAGCCCAATGTAAGGCCTCTATTATTGATTGAAGTTGTAGACAAGGATATTTCTTCAGAAGGGACGTGAAAGAAGAGAATTAATTGATCGACGGTTCTTTGAAGGAGACTGAAACACATCCACACAAGACTTGAAGATGATCAACTCACCCTGCCCACTGCAGCAGTACAGGCTCTAACTCCAATGTGACGTTAACCTAGTGAAGACATTTTTCCCAAGAAACATGGGTAGGTGAAGAGCACGTGTCATGAACTTATGAAGCCGCCACCCGAATGAGCCTTCATACTCTTGATCTTCTATGTGTGAATCTCCACAAACTGAATTAAACTTGATGATTTTTCATCAACGCGTTCTTTCGTTTATCTGGTTGTTACATCGAAAAAAAAATTCTCAAGGCAAGCAAATTGCACACTCAGTCGTACCTTCAACTATGATGTAACTCCTTGAGTTTCCTCTTAGCCCCGAGGAATGTAACGGTAGCGCCTTCGAGAGACAAATTATTGTAAATAAGTTTTTTCAAACAAGGATACAGTGATACTTCAAAAAGTATAAATTATAGTCTTAAAATTAACTGAATTAATCAGGAGGAACTTGTATCAAGAATGCTTCAACATACCGCGATGCACATCTCAGGATGCCCTGCATCACGAACCCAAGCTTTAAATTAGCTCGAAGCCGAGCCTTCAACAAGCTCTAAATCTTCAACTACTAAAGAACAAATTTTAGTAAAGAAGAAACAGTTAACAGAGATGAACCACAACTTTCTCTTGTGAATAAAATCAACAAAGGAAGTTTAACGCTAAACTTCAAATAAATCATTTCGTTATTCATCAACATTTGTTAACTCTTATAAAATTGTATATTTTTGTAATAAAATTGTTCAAACACCAGCTTCTGTCTCTTTAAGAGGCCCAAAGAACCCAAAGCAAAAAATACATGGCTTACCCCTTTACACCCCCCCCCCAACACACAACATTCATTTATAAAATTGCAAACTCAGATAGCCATACATATGGGATTTTTTATTTACACAGATTATAGGAGAATGCCCAAGTTTGGAATTAAAGTGGGTGGAGCCTACATAGAGAAATGTTTGCAACTCTGCTGTACGTTGAACCCCCTCTGTATATAATTAGACTTAATACAACTAATGCATGCAAATGACTGAGTGTGTTTTAAATTGTATTCACATTCCTACCTGAATAACCATAGACATAATATTTTGCAAATCAAGGTAAGAAATTAGCGTGACTTGGCACGTTTCTGAGGAAATGGCACCACGCTGCATGTAAAACCAATAATCTGGATTACTACTTACCGTCAAGCAATAATTTCGGTTACGGCTTACTGTGAAATAATAATCCGGATTGTGGCTTACCGTGAAGCATCTGGAAAAGCATCAGACGCATTCAATGTAAATATCCATGTCATGGTCAGTTTCGATGTCATCTACCTTTGCACCAATATTCCACTTAAGCACATCACAGTCCTCATAGTCAATTTAATCTTTCCTAACAAGCAAAAGTATTACTGCGGTGTAACAAAAAAATAATTAATCTATTAAATTCATGTTTTATTTAACAAGCCATTGTTTCCTAATGGGCTCTCCAGTTGCACCTACTGATCTCAATTATATGGATGAGCATTACCGGACTTGGAAGAAGTTTCTTCTGTAGCTAATTTTCTTTTTCTGTTTTTCGTATCTACAATACAACTTGAACTTTTTAACCAGATGGTTTTGTAAACACACATTAGTATTAAGAATTGTTTGGTTAACAAACACAGCTTGAGGAGTGAAGTTATAAATATACAAAACACTTATATATTTTCAAGTTTTATAAGTTCATCAACATTCTCAACTGTCAACTAATTTGTACAATTGAACAAAAAAAATAATTCATGTAAACATTATAAATATATATGTACAGTGAAACTCCTGAAACGTAGACCGAAATGTTGCCTACATTATAGGAAGAATCTTAGTTTCAAGCATACAATTTAACACCGTTACCCCTGCCTTTGTGTCACGTATTCTTTGTGTACATAGAAATGAAGTGTATGTTTTAGGATTTCTCCGTTTTATTATTCTACGTTTCAGGAGCTTTGAAAAAAAAAGATTTTCAGAATTATGTGCATATTGTTTCGAAAGGAGGGGAATAACATTTTGACATACGAGGCAAAAAATATAATTATATAACTGAAATTTTTATTCCAGTCACGAGTGATGGTTACATAAGATGGCCAAAGAAGAATGGAACTCCCACTATACCTTATCGAGTGAGACCACACTCATCGAGTGAGGCTCTTCCTTTGTTTGTATTTTCTTTCATTACATACACATTTTATTTTATTCTTCACAATTTAAAAACCTCAAAACTTTTTTCGCTGCAGAATAGCATTGCAACCATTGACCTATATATATATAGACTGGCCGAAGCGCCTAGTCAGGTGTAGCTTTTTGGAAATATGAGTTTTTTCTTCTTTTTGGATCGTTGTTCAAGCGTATTCCTAAAAAAAGTTGATCTAAAATATTCAAACTTTCGTTGTTATTGAATAAGTAAATTATTGAGGAAAAAAGTTTAAATTCGTATATTGTTAATGATAAATATACAATATTTAAATTTGCTGTTCATTAAACAATGAGTTATTAAATTTATAAAATTAATTTAATTGAAATTATTTATTTTTAATTTTAAAATGATAATGCAAATAGGTTTGTTAATTATCTTGAGTTTGATTAAGCATTTCACCCTTCATTTAATCTATACCGGCTCGATTATCTAAATATAGCACCGGAAGTGAAGAAAAATCGTTTCAAAATGGCGGTAAAGTGGCTTCAAGGTTATGTAAATATTCAACGACAAAAATATTGGCGGGCAGTGATTGCAACAGTCGTTCTTTCGCATAGCTTTGTCTTATTTTTATTATAAAACACTTTTCTTAATGGGTGGAATTTCTGGTTTAAATTTCAGTTTGTTCAAGTCCTTACTATACTTTAATTGTATCATTACAAAGGTATATGTGGAAATACGTTTTTTAGTTTAAAGGGTGTTTTAGTTAATTATAAAATTGTTTTGATTTTGGTCTATTTGGCAATATTCGATAAGTTTTATTTTTGATGAACGACCATTCATTCATTGTAATGAAATGTTTATCTTTTGTAATGTTATAGTCCATATGGTTTATTCTATATTTCTTTTATTTATAGTTTAGCAAACATTTCTATGTAAGAATGAAACTTTTGTATATAACTGTTGACGAAACATTCTTATAAACATTATGTGTTGAATGGTATACACTTCGTGTACATGCATGATTGAAAGATAAGCACTTCGTGTAGGTACATGATTGAAAGCAATTCAATTTAATTCTTATGGGGAACATTTTTTTAGAGATATAATATACTTTTTTACAAAGAACTGTTCATATTTTCAGAGCGTTTGTATGATGTTGTTGAGGAAGCTGTAAGATATTTGGAAGATGTAACCTGCCTTAAATTCGAAAAAGTTCCAGAAGACGATAGAATCAGTAAATATAACTATAATGAGTACTTCATAGATAATAAAAAACAGTTAAACTGAATAATGTAGACTTCATAGATAGCAAACACATATATATAATGAATACTGAAGACTTTATAGATAATAAGAAATATAACTATAATGAAGACTTCATAGATAGTAAAAAAACAACTATATAACATAGATAACAAACACGTATCTATAATGAATACTGAAGACTTTATAGATAATAAAAATATAACTATAATGAATACTGAAGACTTCATAGATAATAAAAATACACCTATATAAGAATAACACTTGATTCATGCATCTAAATGTCTTTGTTAATGACATGTTATTTTTCTAAATAGTAATACATAAATGTATACTATAATATATACAGGGCCGGATTAACCCCTTTAGGTGCCCTAAGCACTTATACAATTTTAGTTACACTATTATCATTATGAGGTGAGGGCCCCTGTTTGAATTACAGCCAGGGGCCCCACCTCATGCAACCTTAATCCGACCCTGCATGTATATACTATTAAAG
>JARUHE010036680.1:0-26133 GCA_031471125.1 Archaeomysis grebnitzkii | reverse complement strand
ATTCAACCGACTCACTTGCGATTCAACCGACTCACTTGCGATTCAACCGACTCACTTGCGATTCAACCGACTCACTTGCGATTCAACCGACTCACTTATGATTCAACCGACTCACTTATGATTCAACCGACTCACTTATGATTCAACCGACTCACTTATGATTCAATCATCCCACTTGTGATTCAATCAGTTTATTGTAATTTAATCAAAAGCGTATTAAATCGTACCAATGTGATACGATTTGATTGAATCACAAGAAAATTGATTGTGTCAACAAAACAGTTTGAACTGTTAACAGAGGTTAGCTAATTTTATGTCAGTTTTGACCATCTTGGGCATAACAGATAGTCGAGTGTCTTCAGTGTAGGCAAGTCAAAATAGACTTTCCTGATCGCCATTTGATTCCAGGCAATATGATTTATGTCAAACCTTTACATCAACACAGACCAAAAATATATCCAATAATGTAACGGAACCAAACTTTCGCTCCAACCAGAGTTTATTATAAAGATTTGTTACAATCTTAACAAATCGCACAACTTAAAACTGTATTTCTCACTCGAAAGGTGGTTGAACATATATATTTACATTTATGCTCGTAAACTTCTAAATATTGGTCTTCGAATTTATTTAGTTTAAAAACCAGGTTTACCATGTATGCCTCAAACCATTCTTTTACCTCGTCTAGCACAATATCTATGTATTTAACAAAAATACATATATTTAAGATAAAATTATAGTATAAAATTTAGTTTTTGTTGTTTTATTGTTTTTATTCTACGAGTGTTCAGCTCCACAATATAATTTAGTTCCTTATACTAACATAATATAAAATATACATATACATGTACATATATACAAGTTAAAATACACTTTAGTTATATTTTTACCGTGGAACATTAGTTTGTCTATTCAATTTAAACCAAGTTTTAAAGTTATTTCTACTCTTTTTTTTAATTTCAAGAACTTGATGCAAAGTATTGAACAAAATTTAAAAATTTAAATATTATAAACTTGAAAAATAGATCAAACTTGAGCTTTCACAACCCCATTACTTTCATAATTGCAATATTCATGTTTAATAACATTTTTGTTCTTGACATTTATATGATTGAAAATTTTAGAAGTTTAGAATTGAGAAACAAATGTAAAAAGATCATTAAACAGAAATTTTATTCTTGAAATATTTCAACAAGAAACTGAAATTGTCTGACATTAATTTAATGACTGGTTTATTCAAAAGAGGTCGAATATCAAGTTCCATTAATAATATAAAATTCTTTAAATTATTTCCAACTCTAAATTTTTAACCAGCAGGTTGAACTAATAATTTTTATCATACTTGAAATATAAATTTTTTGAGAGAACTTTAATCCAATGTAATTATTAACAAACAGTTAAAAATATAATTATTTAAATAAAACAATAAAATTAGCATCCATACAATATATAAACGACTGTCAGAAAAGACGAAATTTAGGTTCTTATATACTTCAGAGAAATCATATTTAATTTGAATTTTTCAATGTATCTTTCAAGTTTCATATTTTAATTTCTTAGTCTATCATTTTTAAAATAAAAGGCCTTCACAATATTAATTTTGTGTTTGTTAACACTACTTCTACACGTATAATAATAATAAGGCAAACTTATATTGTAAATTATTTTTGAAACTTTTGAAAATACTACTTCACACGAACTGTTTGTGTAAATTAAATTTCAATGAAAGAATTGTAATTTTTTTGCTGTGGGTTTTATTTAAGGGTAAAACTATGTACTGATCATCTAGGATTCGCCCCAATGTAAGCTTTGTTAACTGTTGTTTAATTTCACGTGGTATCGGCTTTGATTTATTCATTACTGATTAAAAAACATGCAACTTTGACCCAAGTTTTTTGTTTGAAAACAAAATGGTTTATTCATTTTAATAATTCAGTTGTAATATAACGTTTCAAGAGTTAATACCATCATAAATGTTTATCACAGACTAAAATATAAGAATAATTTAACATTTAATTGTAAATTTAGTTGAATAGCTTTATAGATGCAGCTATATAAGAAAATGTGCGGTTTTTTATTTATTCAGTTTTTAATTTCTTATAATTATTAAACAAGTTTAAAGCTATTTTCATATTATTTTAGTTGAATTAAACTCGCACTTCTTAGTAGACCATTAAAAACGTTTATAGTACATGCAAAACCACTGGTAAACAGTACAGTAACACTTATGACAAATATGATTATATATGTTTAAAATAAATATTTAAAATCAAATAAAAACCTTACATTTGAAATAAGTTTTAAATGTTTGTAGAAATTCCATTAAATTGTGTTACTGTTAACAAAATTTATTCTTTAGTTTAAATTTTTTTTTGTTTTGCATTTAAAGATGCAAGTTTAAAAATAAATAATTAATCTTCAGCAATAGCATACTATGAATCGATAATGCACTGCAAAAACTTAACTAGCTTTTATCTTCAAGATAGTGAAAATTGGCATCATCAAAATAAGTTACATTGTTGACCGTGCACACTATTTTATTTACTCAACCAACTCTATTGTGATTATATCGAAATCGTATCAAGTGTTTTCAATACCGTGATTACTTTACGAATCTTTCTTAAAACTAATTTCTTGTAGATCTAAAGAAAAAATGAAGTCATTGCACCTCTGTTCGTATTTAAATGTATTCTTGATTCTTGTTTGGTATTATTATACATTAAAATTATTATTTGGGCTTATTTTTATTAAACTGTGATAGAAATTAAATTGATTTATAATTGTCTTTATTGAATAGCTTTAAAAGTAGTTTAAGATAAAATATGGGTTTACAACAAAGAGAAAAATAAAACAGCGTTGCTACATCATTGAACTTAGTTATCAAAAGTTATATATAGTTTGCATTTCTATTGTCGTGACTAAGTTTTCTGATAAGCTTTAGAATAATTATTTATTATAATAAAATATATGCCGTTTTTTTACTTTTTTCCATTTATTTAAATATAGTATTTTTTTTCATTTCGTTCATTTTGAAAGATCAACTTTTATTTTACATTCTAAAGGAATTAAACAAAAAACTATTAATGCTCGACAGGTTTTATTAAGAAAACTTTTATCTCAATTTATATTTATTGAAATAATAGCAGCTTTTGGAGTATTTGGGCTTTATTTTCTGGGTAATGAAAATCAAAATTTACCTTATAACTTTTAGTTTTTAATTTAAAGGAAAATCTACTTAAAAAAAATCAAGAACTATAAAGTCTGAATGAGCATCTCTTTCGCTCAGCTTTAAGTTTTCAACCTTTATTAATCTTTATGCAATCAATGCATATTTTATAATCTTATCTATAAAAGGTTTCAGAAAGTTCAGCAAAATATATGTAGCAGAAGTTTACGATGGTTTTGCATTATAGCAAAAATTAAACTAAGAATGTAAAGACAATAAACTTGGTTATAGAAGCCAGGGATGAGTCCTACTATATAATCAAATAAACATTGACGGACCTTAGTATCAAATGGCAGTCATTATATTTCTTTTTGTTTTTAACAATAAAAAAAATGTATAAATATTAACACAGGGACAGCAATGGCTATATTAATTGTTTTATATAAAAGTTTATTAATTTATAAATCAATATTTGTGTAATTTGATAGTTGATACATTTTAGAATTAAAGAAGTCTAGATAAATTAGCGCCGCAAGATATACAACCTAAATTTTTCTTTCAATTTTCAGAATAAGTTATTTTATTGAGTTGAAGGGTTCGAATCCAGATATAATTTAAACTGACGTGTAATGTTTTCGATGATATTCGGTATTTACTAAATAAAAACAACTACAAGCGTTAAACATCACAATAGTTTGCTTTTGAAAATCTTATATAACTAATTGTGTAAAAAGGGCCTACTAGAAATTAACTTTTTGTAAATAACACATTTAACAATGTTATTATTTTCAAATTTGGTATTTACAAAACATTTACAGATATAACTTAGCTATTTATATAACCATTTCCGTTTGAAAATATTTTCAATCATAGTTACAATCTGCCTATAAAAATATTCGTAATTGTAACCCATGTGTAGATTGTAGTTGCTAAATTTCAGTTTATGACCTTTAAAATGTTTAAAAAATAAATATTTGTTGTTAAGCCTCAGGTACATTTATTTGATTATGGTGTCAAACATGTTTAGTCTAAAGGTTTTGGGGAAAGCTTATGTATAAATAATGAGAAGTGTTTATAAAGGGCGTGGCAATCCCGATGTCCCATTTCACCAAATTATATTTTGCATGTGAAGACTTAGACGGAACAGTATTAAGAATTTTTAGGTACCAGTGAGTTACGAAGTATGTTTAGTTTTACATTTATGTTTGGTTTGGTTCGGAATCTGATTAAATTGATAGTTATACATTAATAGGAAAAGTAAATTAAATAAAATTAAATTAAATTAAATTAAATCTAATTAAATTGTTAGTTATGCATTAATAGGAAAAGTAAATACAAGACGGCAGCTGCTCACTTTTTAATTCTGCTAAAAATATCCGACATTGGTTCTCAAAATCGGAAATAACTGATATTATAACTGGATATAACTGGATATTATAACTGGATATAACTGGATATTATAGATCAAGAAATAATTGTTTTTATTTTAAAAAATAATTATGTCTAAAGCATTTAAGAACAATAACCAAATTGTAAAACAATTTTGAATGTCTATTGTATTGGATTTCTTAATCTTTCTTTTATTGTGGTACGAAAGTTTTTGTTTTCCTTTGCAAAGTGTAAATAGACCAAATATTAAATAGGAGCTAGGATAAACATAGATGATTTAAATTAATGTTTAAAAAAATAATTAAAAGTAGTTGCTAAAAATTAAAAAATGACATTCAATATTCATACACAAATGAACAAAAAATTAAAATCATCATCTTCAATATTTACTTTTTTCAATAATTACTTTTAGTTTTGGTTTAAATATTCGAAATCAGATTCTAGATCGTTTTGAATCTCGGCGGATCTTGATTTGTTTTAAGTTTGCCTATAAATAATTTTGATTGGATTTTTTTTTCAAAATAATTTTAAAAACGTTGAAAACAGAGACATATCTGTATGTTTTATTACTTTGGGAAAATAAAGCCTATTACAATTGTTTTAAAAAACTTAAAAATAAATTTAAAAAACTGTTCGGTAAACATTTCAGCCATTGATGTTATGACAATAAATACACGTGGCAACAATTCTGTAATTCAGATCGATGTAGATGCATTTGGATCGATCCAGATTGAACAAAGAATTCAATAAATCCAAATTTACAAAGATTTAAAAATATTATGAAAGTTTTTGATAATTTTAAATTAAAGTATTTCTAATTTTTTCGGAACAAATGTTTTCCTTGCTTTAATGTTTACATATTTTCATCTTTAACCCTTTAACGCCTGAATAATAATTACCCTAAGGTCTAAAACACAATGAAATTTGCATTGAAAATAACCCTACAAACGTCACTGTTTTGTCCCTACAAGCGTTAAAGGGTTAAACTTCTATAAATATTTCAATAAATACATCATCACCAACAACATTATTTAAGCACTTTTAAAATTTACCAAAAGTGTTGTCTCATTCTTTTGAATTATGACCACCTTTAGAAAAATCATTTTTGTAATCCCTAGATAGTTAATTTGTTATTTTAGCATTTTACTAGTTCTTAACTATTTATTTAACCTTTGTAATGCTCAATGTAGAACATACATTCTAGTAAAACTACATTCTCCCACATTCTTGCTTGCATCAATGTCAAAAAAGCACATTTAAAAGTACATTAATTCGAACAAAATGTTTTCTGGTATAAGCTAGTTATTCACCAGATAGTTACATTATATATAATAATATATAATTTAGTTAAGTGTTTTAAAATTATGTTATTTTATTTAGATGAATTATGTAAAAGTTAAGAGAATCTTAAGCACTAATAGAGACTTAGTTAGCTCTGGAGAATTAATGGAAAATCACCAAAGTTAAATGTGCAAAATTTCCCATTTTTTTGGCACGTGAAATGCTAGCAGAAAAAATAGTTGAAAGATTAAAAATCTTGTTCAGTTATGTTCTCTTCTCTAAATTTAATTTCATATATTCGTGCAAGTTTGTGCAATAATCGCGCATATATTCATACACGATTCTTGCAATTACTTGCACAAAATCTGCAAAACATTTTTGCAGGGCAATTTTTTAGTTTTTCACTTTTTTGTTTTTAAACTATTTTATATTTTGATTAACTTTTCGTTTCTTAAATGAATGAATGTCTTAACAAGATTTTTAGCTTTTGTTAGCTTTTATTTACATTAAAATAGTTTGACATTAATTCAACCTCTGAAGGCTCGTCTGATTGTTCTGTTGCGGTGTTGTTTCATTATTTTGGAGGCTTTGAATTGTTACGTCCTGTAAAAATTTGTGCTGTTTTTCCCGAGGGGGAATATATATTATACACATACACACACACTCACACACTCATACACATTACACACGTACAAATATACATACACACACATACATATGTACATATTTACATCTACACATACATATACATACACACATACATACACACATATTCACACACATATATATACATATACACATATACACATATACACATATACATATGCATTTACATATGCACAAATCAACATACGAATGTATACACACATTCATACACATTACACATACACACCCCAGAAACATGTTTGCCAATTACAACCATAGAACACCTCGCAAGTCCCTGCGTTAATTTTAATGGACCTGTATTAACGTAAAATTGATTAAAAGTCTAGCAAAGATAAAAACAACGTTGATTTAACCTTGATTCAACGTTGATTCAAAGCCCACCAAAGGTGAAACAAGACCGCCCAGAACAGCAAAAGGTAAGTTCCAATCAGGTCGTTAGAGCGTCTGTTAGGCGGTGGACACACATCCCAGCCGAGGTTGTCCTTACATTAGAATCAATTCCAGTGCATCCAGAGACAACTGCAAACGATGTCGCCGAAGGAAGAAGAAGCACAGCACCGGAGACTCAGAAAAGCCCAACGGACATGCCAACGGACATGCCAACCTCCTCGAGATGGAAGAAGGTCCGGTGTGCAACGGACACGCCGGAAAAGCAAACGAGAATGTCGAGTTCACTGACGAGATTCACTTGTAAGTAACCAACGGGATGATTTCGAGATTCCAGTCGGGTGGTTCCGAGATTCCCGTCGGGTGATTTCGAGGTTCCTATGAGATGGTCCCGAGGTTCTCGTGAGGTAGTTCAGAGATTACCATGGGGTTATTTCGAGATTCCCATGGGGTTATTTCGAGATTCCCATGGGGTTGTTTCGAGCTTCTCATGGGGTTATTTCGAGATTCCCATGGGGTTATTTCGAGATTCCCATGGGGTTATTTCGAGATTCCCATGGGGTTATTTCGAGATTACCATGGGGTAATTTCGAGATTACCATGGGGTTATTTCGAGCTTCTCATGGGGTTATTTCGAGATTCCCATGGGTTATTTCGAGATTCCCAGGGGGTTATTTCGAGATTCTCATTGGGACTATTTCGAAATTCCCGTGGGGTTGTTTTGGGATTCCTTGAGGAATTTCGAGGTTCTCGTGGGGTGATTTTGAGACTACCTTGGGGTAATTTCGAGGTTCCCGTGGTGCTTTGGTTGAAGAATGTCTTGAAGAGAATTCGCAAAATAATGCTACCCTCGTATTCAACTGGAAAATCCGAGACAACTAATTTGTTGTGGTGTAATTTTAATTTAACCTTGATTTTTTTATGAAATTAATGCATAATTATATTACGTAGGTCCTCCATTTAACTTTCATTTTAAGGTTTCAAAAGTTTGCTTTTGGATGGATTACTAATCAGGCAGTTCATGGTGACCAGGTTGAAAAAGTTGATGAATATTACCATAAATGTTTAACACTTTAACCGTTTCTTGTTACACCGGTGGTACATAAGTGTAATGGCTTATTCTGTCTTATGTAACACCAGAAATACAACTCAAGTCGGTTTTAACGATTTCGAATAAGTTTTTTTATAAGTTTTTTTATAAGTTTATACAGGCAAACCGGTGTTACAGGAAACTGTTAAGGTATTATTAATATGGAAAAGCTTCAAACCATTGACTTATGTTTCATCCGTTTTTGGAATAACGAATATCTATTTTTTTTATTGTAAATTTTTTTAATGGGTGACTAAACTGATCTTCAAGTCACGAACCCTTTAACTATTGGTTGCAGTGCCAGGTGTCGACCAAACTTCCATATAACCCTTTAAATACTAACATTTAATTCATTAAAGCTATTTTTTTCAATAAATACATTTTATTTCATCAATACAATGAATTATTTTCAATCAACTTCTATTTTATTTGGTGTTTGGAAATGTTTAAATAAATAAAACAGTTTGAAATAAAAGTTAAGTAATAATTTTTTTATTACTGTAAGAATAGTTGTGTGTTTCAACAAATGTTATCTGGATAGTGTAGTTTATTCAACATAAAAAGTGTGATTAGAAGGACAATAGTTGTTTAGATATATTATGTATACCGTATATATTCATTTTTATATCATTTTCAAAACTTTTTTTACAATATACATATATATATATATATATATATATATATATATATATATATATATATATATTTCCAAACATGTACTTTACAGTAAACAATATTTAGAAACAATCTTATAATGTTTTTACATCTATATCCAGTAGATAATAAAAAAAATATTTACAGATGACAAATTATTCTTTTCTAATACATATCAAATTTTAAGTTTTTTTAGATTAATAATGTTTAGAATTAATAGCAATAGTGAAGCGACAATCATGTTAATCCATTGCGAAATACATACAATAATGAATTATTTAATCAATTAAAGAATGCACCTAAGAATACATTAAAGCATACATTAAAGTAAACAATAAAGAATAAAATAAAGAAGGCAATAAAGAATACAGTACAGAATACAGTACAGAATACAGTACAGAATACAGTACATAATACAGTACAGAATACAATAGAGAATACATTACAAAATACATTAACGAATACAATAGAGAATACAATAAAAAATACATTAAAGTTGGTATTGAAAACAATCTTTATTGCATAACCAGAGTTTAAAATTAGTGGCCTTAATGGGTTGATTCGATTTTTGTGTTGTTTAAAAAATGGAATAAAAGTAATTCAAATTTTTGAACTAAAACTTTTATAAAATAAATATAATTTGAAATAATTTTTAATTCAATTTAAAAAAAGTATTTTCAAATTTTAAATACATTGTTCTTTATTTTATTTTAAAAAAACTTATCATTGATTTTACTAAAAATATTTTTTAATTATTATTTTTTAATTATCATTTATTTTACTGAATGTAATTTTTTAATTATTATTGATTTTACTAAAAGTAATTTTGAATTATCATTAATTTTTAATTATCGTTATTTTTTACTAAAAGTAATTTTTAATTATCATTGATTTTACTAAAAAGTAATTTTTAATTATCATTAATTTTACTGTGTTTTTAATTACCATTATTTTTTAATTATCATTGATTTTACTAAAAGTAGTTTTTAATTATCATTGATTTTTACTAAAAAGTAATTTTTAATTATCATTTATTTTATAAAAGTATTTTTTTAATTATCATTAAATTTATAATTAATTTCTTAAACTAATTTTTCATAATTATAAAAACCCAGCTTGTTCACAATCAGATACTTAACATGAAAGAATATAAATCTATTTTTTTAATCTTATACAAATTTATTTTAATTAACATAATTAATTTCTATAAAAAAGTGCCATAAAGATTGATATAAGCTCAATTGTTAGTTGTAAAATTTAGGAATTTGCTGTGATTTTCAATAAATATTTAATACTTTAACCGTTTCTTTTATCACCGGTGTTACAAGAAACGGTTAAAGAGTTAAGCTAGACTAGATGTAAGTGTTAACATTAAGAATATTATGACTTGAAATTGATGTATTTATGTATTTTAACAGATTTTTGATAAAACAAAAAGTATCTCAAATATTGAAATGTGTTTTAAAGATTTTTGAGAAAACAAAAGTATCTCAAATAATAAAATTCATTTTACAAGATTTTTGATAAAATAAAAAATATCTCAAATAATAAAATTCATTTTACAAGATTTTTGAGAAAATAAAAAATATCTCAAATATTGAAATGCATTTTAAAGAATTTTTGATAAAATAAAAAAATATCTCAAATAATAAAATGCATTTTAAAGGATTTTTGATAAAATAAAAAAATATCTCAAATAATAAAATGCATTTTAAAGGATTTTTGATAAAATAAAAAAATATATCAAATAATAAAATGCATCTTAAAGGATTTTTGATAAAATAAAAAAATATCTCAAATAATAAAATTCACTTAAAAATTTTTTGATAAAACAAAAAGTATCTGAAATAATAAAATTAATTTTACTGGAAAAGATTTTTGAGAAAACAAAAACATCCCAAATATTGAAATATATTTTGAGAGAATTTTGATAAGAAATAAAAAGTATCTAAAATAATGAAATGTATTTTGTGAAAATTTTGATAATAAAAAAGTATTAAAAAGTATTTTTTAAATTTAATATATTTAATAAGATATTCTTGTGATGTATTGGACTAAGTATACTTTTAGCAATCGATTTAACTACGTGATGTACAATTTAAGTTAACTTGATAAGATGTTAAAAAATACAACTTGTTTTTTCACAAAAGTTATAAAAAATATAATTTAAAGTTTTTTTTTTAAAGTAGCTCTATTACAACTTTGCAATAAAAATGCCAATTAAATTATATTTAATTTGAGTTTGTCTGTACTATCAAAATTCACAACATTAACTTTTTCAAGATGAGTGAATCATTTTTCTAAAATACCAATTTTTAGAAAACTTTTTAAAGGATAAAAAATTGATTTCAATATTTTTCCAGTATTTTTTTTAGCTTTGGCGAGTTAAAATGATTTTATTAATTGTATACAACCAAGACAAAATAGTTCGGTAGTTGCTAATAATATTATCATTATTACTTTTATATTATAACTACCATTATTATTACTATTATTATTACTATTAGTATTATTAAGTAATTGTTTTTTGTTAGGTTAAGCTATACTGATTTGTACTTATTTATAGATTTAATTGAAATACAAGTTTGAAATTTTGATAAAAACGGTACAGGGTTTTTAACAGTTATAAAGTATTTGTTAATATTAGTTAATAATTAGTTAATAAATAATAAAGTTTTTTTTATTTTTATTTAACTATCAAAAGTTTTAAAGTTTAAGAAACAAATTTATGACAATTATGTATATGTGAAAAAAAAACTAGTTTTAAGGTCTAATAAAGGACTATAAAATATTGTCTTTTTCTACTTTATAAATAATAATTTTTTTAAAGGAGTTTCAAAGTTTTACTTTTTTTTAAATTTATTTTTGGTTTGCTAAATATTCCTAAATATCCCCTCAACATATTAACACTAGTTTATCCAAGATCGAATTATCTCCAACATTATTATTGTTATTAGTATTATTATTATTGCTATTATTATTTTTATTGCTATTATTATTATTATTATTATTATTTTATAATTTACTTATTCTTAATCCCCTAAGAGTTTAATCATTTTCCGTTAATATTGAAAACAACCCTTTAGAATTCGTGTCTTCATGAGCTAATGAATTGATGGTGTCACGCATTTTCCAACCAATCATTATTGTGTTTAATATTTTCGTTCATTGATTGGTTGAAATATGTTTTAACATTGATGACGTAAATTATTTGATAGCCAATCATAGGTAAACAAACTGTCTGCTGATTGGCTCAAAAAGATGTGACGTCATCAATCTTGCAGATCAAGCCGTTTTAGTGATGCTCTTCAAATATTAAGATTGTTTATGGCCTTAATTTAGGAATATTTAGCAACAGTTTTATCATTATCTTTAATTGGACCGATAATAGCACAAGTGAGATGAGCTTTATGGGTTACCTCACTTGTGCTATTATCTAACCAATTATAATAATTATATTAAATATAATAATCATAGAACATTTTTTAGTTTGGGAATTGGATAACCTGAATATGGATAATGTTTTGGCTCAAAAAGGGTTTATTGTCTTGGCTTTGATTGGCTGAATTTTTAGCTTTTATGGTATTTGGTATTTTAATTTAATTTTTTTTTGAAAAATAGGTTTTAAATTTGTTCAAATTTTTTCATATTCATTTTACTCAGTTGTCATGGTAACTAACAATTGCAAGGCTCGTAAAACTTTCATGGTTTAGTGTAACCATGGTTACTAACCAAATTCAAGAGTCATGAAACCGTCATGGTAACGAGCATCAACCAGGAAAACCATAAACCAATCATGGCACTTAATCGAGAACCATGACATCAGCATGGTAACTAACACAATTAATGAGAATCATGAGATCACCATGAAAAGTCAACATCATGAAAAGAAGTGTTATGCATATTTTTATGTAATTATTTCTTGGAAGGAATTTAACAACGATTATGATATAAATAGGAAGTGCGTAGAAAAACATGTTTTTTAAACCAGAAATTTCAATCTGAACAAATAAAAATATTTAACTTAAGCTTTTAACCGCTTCTTGTAACACTGTTGATACAAATGTCTAATGGCTTATTCTATCTTATGTAACACCAGTGGTACAAATAATTTTTGATAAATGTATACAGGCAATTATTTGCATGCATAAGTTTATTTGATATTTATCACTGGTGTTACATAAGATAGAATAAGCCTTTATACTTTTGTATCACCGTTGTTATAAGAAACTGTTAAAGTGTTACGTTGAACACAATATTAGCGTATGGTGTGGCATAATTGACAGATCACTTCTTGTTTAGTTTGTGGTATTTTAGTTTTAATTTTGCACAACCATTATTTGATTCACTCTTCCCTAATCATGTATAAGCTACACGTATTAAGAAAGAAAATAAACTAATTATTTGCTGCAAAAATTGTATTGTATTAGTATGAAATAAACAAAAATTGGTATACCTAAGTATATCAAAACTACATCCCAAATAATGGTTAAAAATTAAAATGTGTCTTATGATTGAATTGTGATTTTTCGAGGGTTTTTGGCCTTTTTTTATTTTCTTGTGCATTTTTTGAAAAATTCCGCCAAATGGAATAACTTTAAACCAAAATGTTTAGGCTTTTTCGGAAGGATCAAAGAAGTCAGAGGTAAGACTCAATTTGTCTTTTATTTTAAACATGTCACTCTAGCCTTCGCTTAGCTTTTTCTCAACAACAACAATAACATTAAAAAATAAATAATAACAACTGAACAATAAAATGTAAACAATAACATTAAAAATAAATAATAACTCCTGAACAATAAAATGTAAACATTAACATTAAAAAATAAATAATAACTCCTGAACAATACAATTTAAACAATAACATCTGAATAATAACAATTAAACAACAACACTCACAAATAGCACGCTATAAAGCTAACATAATCATTTTGTTCAGCTTTGTGTTAAAAAATTATAAGTAAACCAATTTTTATGACTTGCTCAGGTTTTATTTGTAGACATTAAAGTTGTATGCAAGTTTTTAATGAAATATAAATTGTATTAACCTATCGAACATATGTCTGACACATAATTATAACAACGTTAACTATGTAATCATTTTTTCATGATTTTTTAACTTTGAATTCAAGTTTTTTAAAGATAACTTACAAAACAAAACAAAATATTTACATTTTTAATAGGAGTCTCAAAATTCTGCAACACTTAAAAATGAACAGTTTCACATAATTGAAATCCTACCTTAAAATTAGTTTACTAATTTAATTAAAATAAATTAATGTTGTTTAACTAAATAATTAAATTAGTATTCATTAATTATTTAATTAGTAAAATTAGTAACTGCTAATCAATCAAGTATATGAAGCTGATCTTTTTTGAAAAAACTCACATTTTTCTTTTTTTGCACTCTTAAATTTAGATAATATTTGCACTCTTAAATTTAGATGTATTTTTGTATTACGTAGAATTGGATTGCATGAACGTAGAGCTCTAAGCATGATTTTTTTTTTATATTTTATTATCACTATTTACTTTTTCCTTTTTGTTCTTTTTTCACTTCAAGTTATTTTTTAATTGTTATTTATTAGGAATATATAATATAAAAAATTATTAGAATATTTAAAAAAAAAACGTATCTTATCTGGCAAACTATTCCAGTGAAGACTACATTAAATTAAAATTAGTAATAAAAACATATTTTGTTAACTTGTTGACACATTACAGAGTGAAGTATTAAATAGGCGTAGAATTATATCTACAAATTTAGTTTTCTAAATTTGAAAATTTAAACTATTTTAAATATGTTATCTAATTTTTGTAATTTATTTGGTGAAGTATATATAATTGGCAAATTGAACCTTATATTAAATAAAAAGATAATAATTTGAACATAACTTATTTATATTGCCTTTTATCTAGTCGTATTTTATTTATAATAACTAACTTATACAGTTTATTGTTTTAAATAATATGTCTCGTATGTTAACTTAATTGGAACTATAAATTTTGAATTGCTGATAATTTGAATTCTTTTTTTATTACTTTTTTATTTTTCAATTTTTGTTCAACAGATTTAAAGTAAAACGACAAACATTAAAATAGATTAATTTTGCATTGTTTGTGCAATTTCTTTCTTTGTAACTTTGACTATTTTTATTTCTGGTGACTTTTTCTATTTAGTTTATTTAGCTAACTAATTCAACCTAAACTTCTTAGCTTTTAGTTAATTTAGTTTAAATTTAAAACTTTAGTTACATTTAGCTTAAAACCTTAGAACGAATTTCTACAAAGAACTAAACAAAAGTTTGGTAAGAATTATTGTCTTTGATGAATTAAGTAATACATTTTTTACTGATATAACTTGATAAATATTTGTATTAGTTTATGCAATTGTAGGTCTTAAGTTCGTATCAAGCTTGTCAAGTACTTAGGGTTACAAAAACAATGTATTTATTTATTAACAATAATGTTTGGTATATTATATAATGTGTGGTAACATTTATTAACTTAATTAATTTAATTGAATTCCATTAAATTTAATTTAATTAATTATGATCCAACCCTCCCCTTTATATAAGGATGTTCCCTCAGGTTCAAAAAGGTTGTTTTAAACTATTTTTCAATGTGTGTTAGGTCTGAGGGGAATTTATGCAGCTGAAATATTGTGACACGGTCCATGGGTAGGTAAGTCACGGTCACAGTCATGGTGACTGTAACCATGACTGTCATGGTGACAGTAATGGTGACAGTCATGGTAACAGTCATGGCACTTTCGGATATTACCCATCAGTTGTACTTTTCATTGTTTTAATGTAAGTTAAACAATAAACAAGATAAGTTCCTATCTGGGTGACATTAAAAGTGGTACAACCAACTAAATGAATTTTCGAAATAAATAGAATAAAATGTATAAACTATAAATTTTGTTATAGTTTATTATAATACAATTTAATGTATTATAAGTTACAATAATGTATTATAAACTATTATAATGTAAAGAGTATCTATAATATATTATAAACTATTATAATGTAATGAGTTGTTATAATATATTATAAACTATGATAATGTAATGAGTTGTTATAATATATTATAAACTATTATAATATGTTATGAATTATTATAATATACTATAAATTATTAGAATGTATTATAGGCTATTATAAAATGTTATGAATTATTATAAATTATTATAACACATTATAAATTGTTATAATGTATTATAAACTATTATATAATGTTATGAATTATTATAATGTATTATAAACTATTATAATGTATTTTATTTTACTATAGTTTAGTGGTTACATCACTTTTATATTGTCCGTGTTTAGTTAGTATTATTTCAACCGAATTGTCGTAAGTAAAAAATTATTTTAAAGACTCGAGTTAAATGTTTTTAAATGTTGTCATTATTGTAGTCGTTTTTGTGTTAATGTTTACCTATCGTGCTTTTTCTTAAATGCTACATTTGTACAATGTATTTATTTTATTTGTAAATAATACAATACGGTTGTATTATTTATAAAAATAACAACAGGGTTGTATGATTTATAAATAATACAACATGGTTGTATTATTCATAAAGAATAGAATGTGATTGTATCATTTGTAATTTTTTGTATTGATTAAAATGCAGTATTTGTATCCATGATTTCATTTATTCATACATACAAATAACATAATTGTATGTCTTTCACATGTAGATTTAAATGTTTTTTTTATTTACTATGATTTTTCTTCCACTATTTTCTTTCTTATGATTTTTTTAAATATCAAGGTTGATTAGAAATTTTTGACAACTTGGATTTATCTTAAAATATTTATAAAACTTAATATTTGTTTAATTTTTTTTTCAATAATAAAAAAGTTTTTTTATTCTAATCAACTTTGGTAAAAACATTCATCATCATCTGCTTGAATGAATGTATATCTGCACAATAGAATAAACATCACTGAATATTTTTAAAACTTGAAAAATTGTAAATATTTATTGTAAATATTTTTTCAACCAAATTTAACATTTTTTTAATCATTTGAAATAAAAAACTAATTTTCTATAAAACAAATTTAACATCATTTATAATTTTTTTTTTAATTATTTAAAAAAAAAAACTAGTTCTCTATAAATCAAATTTAACATTCATATTTATAAACAAAAACCTTGGCATTATGTTGAACAAAACATTTTTTCTTTAAATCGAGTTTGACATTCACAAAAAATAAATATTTCTCTTCCACAGCACTAAAAAACGAGGCTCGAAAAAGGACGCCCAGAATGACGATGAGAAGAAACGGCTGAGCATGATGACAGAGGAGGATGAAGATGACGACAAGATCACCATAAAGGTGACCAGACCTTAGGGCTTAAAAGGGGCTTAACAATAGTCTTAATATGTACATACGAATCTAGACCACAAATTCTCCCCTTTTAGATAGACATGTTGCCAACAATCACTTTGATGGGTTTTATATTTGGCGACCAGGTTTTAAAGTTTTAAATTTGGTGGTCCACTTTAACAGGGTTTTAAATTTGGTGCTCCATTCTTTAAGTTTTATGTTTTTCTTTTACTTTTAAAGATTTTAAATGTGGTGCTCCACTTTAAAGGTTTTAAATTTGATGCGCAAGTTTTAAAGTTTTTAAATTTGGTGCTTTAAAAATCTTGTAAGCACTTTCGCCGTATATTCCTTTGTGCAACCCAAGGGGAGTTTCTTCAACAAGCCCAGGGTAATTCAAAGCAAAGGGGAATCTACGTAGGCCTACTATTTGATTCATTACAGGTGAAAATTAAAACTCAATCACCACGTGATATTAAAACCGGAAGTAACTGATTTCTTTAATTAACAATTACAGGAAATTAAATTACTTCAGGTTCTTAAAGAGAAAGTTTACAAGGTGACTGGAAATCCAATAAGGATAAATAAATACAAGTGATGTTGGCAACTAACCATTTATTGGATTTTAATTTCTATTTTTCAATTTCGGAAGTGGCGACTAGTTTCCCACTATTTTATATATTCATTAAAAAATTTGATCCAGTCTTTAAAATGAAAAAAGATGAAAACTATTTTGTAAATATAATTTTATTTTTAAGAATTTTCATAATTTTTTTGAAAAACAATTGTGGAACTTGAAGTATTTTACTAAAATGTTATCAATCAGACTTAAAATATATTTTCACCTTTTTTAATGATTTTAAAGTATTTTCATAGTGAAATATATATCATTTTAATGCTATGTTTCTGTAGATTGATTGTCAACAACTGCATGATAATATTTTCTAGATTTTAAATTTTGTAGATTTCTATTTTAAATGCTTATCTGATGACAAGTATGTCATTGTAGTAAAGGTTGGCAGCTATTTTAAAATTATTTTGATACTTTAAATTTTATAGTATTTTTTTCTATTATTATTATTATCATGCATTTTGTCAGTAAATGTTTTCTTGATGTAAATAATCACTCGATTTTAAAATGTGAAAAGCTGTACATAATTTTATTGTAAAAATATTTTTCATTTAAATGCTAAAAAATAAAATTTTAAAGTTTTTATGTTTAAATTTCAAAATTAAAACATAAATCCTGGAACATTATTTTTATATTAGATTTGAAATATAACAAAGTTTATTTTTATATCACATAATTATAAACACTGAAAATAAATTAAAAATACAAACTTTTAGTTTTTATTTAAAAATAATACAAATAATACTCACAACTGTTATGCTAGCCTATAGTTATTGTGAATATAATTATCCTAATAAATAGATCAAACTTATTGAAAAACTGAAATTTTACTATTTTTTGGTAAAATGTCCACACTTATTTATATCCTTGTTGTGTTAAACTTAAATTATTTTTAACTTATTAATAAGAACTGTTATTATTTATTGTCATTATCTAATTTATAAATTTAGTTTCCTTTGAACAATTTGATTAATTTGGAGAAACGAATGTTTTTTTGATTTTTTAATTTGTACATTAAAAACTTCATTCCATTATGAAAATATGTTACCAGATTTTCAAAGATTTTTTAAGGTTTTATTATAGCTCAAATTAGTCTACTTACCTTCGAATAGTCTTTTGGCTTTAGTCTCATTTTTTCCATAACTTTTGATGGTTCTCCCGCCATAAAAATATTTTGATGGTTTTCGCGCCAAAAAATAGTTTGATTGTTTTCGCGCCAAAAAATAGTTTGATGGTTTTCCCACCAAAAATATATTTTGATGGTTTTAGCGACAAAAATGTATTTTGATGGTTTTCCCGCCAAAAATGTATTTTGATGGTGTTCCCGCAAAAATTATATACTTTAGATAGTAGTGAAAAAATTTTGAAATAGTGTTCATAGTTCAATTAAAAAATCCTTATAAAACCATATACAGTAAAGTTAGTATTGTAATAGTTGAAAGGTATTTACCAATTATATATATGTTATATATATAAACTATATTATATTGTTATTATTTATAAATGATGTACTTATTAATTAATATATTATAACTTGATTGATTATATTGTATATGTCTGTTATGATTGTAATATATTTCTTTGATCCAGTCGTGTAATCAGTAGGTTTATTAAGTATATATACAACTATAATTACTAAATATTTGTTGAGAAACTATAACTATTTTAATAATATAATATATAATGATATATTATATTATTGTGTTAACTATTTTAAGTATTCTATAGTCAATGAGATAATTTGTTCAAAAATAGGTTTTAGGTTTTTGAGAAATAACTTCACAATCAAATATCTGGAAATATATATTTATAGACAGGTATGTTTTTGACCGGTTGGAGATATTTCATTAAAATGCTTTTTAATATTTTCTTCAATTAGCTCTGAGCTGTTTTAACTTTATTTTAAAACGACATCATAAACAAATTATACTTTTATATTTTTTAATTCTTTTATAAATTCAATTTTAATTTTTTTCCATTTAAAAGTCAAAAAATTTTGGTTTATGCATTATTAATACATTTTTTTATTCATTATTATTATTCTTTATTTTTGTTTATTCTTTATTATTATTCTATTATTTTTGTTTATTAATTTTATTATTTGTTCCTCATTCCAATTTTAAATTAAAAAAATGTTTAGACTGAAGTGTAAATTGAATATAATCATAAATAAACTAGTTTAGAGCAGAATTACGTTTTATTTTTCATTTTTCCTTTTTAGTTTTTTTTAGTTTTAAGCTAAGCTATGAAAAAAATGCCGTACTCTTATTTTTTTTTTTAAATTATTCTATTGTCCCATAACAGTAATAGAAATTGTATTTACTTAGCTATAACTGTTTCTTGTAACAAATGTGATGCATACATATAATGGCTTACTCCGTCTTATGTAACACCCGTTATTACAAAAAGTAGTTGATGTTTACCTATACATATAAACTATATTGTTTTGTATCTCTCGTGTTACATAAGACGAAGTAAGCCACTATCTTGTTTTGTATCACCTGTGTTACAAGAAGCCGTTAAAGTACTAAACGAAAGAATATATAAACACAAATTTTAAAATTCTTGTTCCTAAATATTTAGGAAAAAAGTTTTATTCATTTTTTCATTTGAAAGTAAATATTGATTATGCCCAATTATTTATAATATGAGTTAATTAATCATAAATTAATTAATTATTTATAATATGAAATTAATTAGTCATTTACTGCTTATAAAATTAGTTTGGATCATACATTAAAAGTTGTATGTAGTTCTAGTTTAAATGTATTTTTCTTGATTTAAATCAACTTTTCTTTGGTTAAATCCAAATCATAAAACATTGTGTCAATGTGATTTAAATCAAGAAAAAAAACAGTTGAGAACACGCTTTAGTTTTTGTGGCAGTAGTTTATTTTTTTAAAGGGCAATTGGGTAATTATTATCATTTGTTGATATTTGATTTATACACAGACTTGGCCATTAGAACTAATTCCAAAAAAACACTGTCTGATAGTTGCATTTTTTAAATCAAATCATTCAACTCGAATTGTATTCAAAGAAAAACATTGCCAACAAACATTCTTGAAAGCTAAATATATTTAAGCAATAGTAAATTTATGTAGCCAATAGGGGCCAGCCACTGTCTAAGCTCCGCCCATATAAGCTTAATAAAAGTTTACTGGAGTTGAACACCAAAATTAAAACAACAGTACACTTACATCATTTATATTTTTAAGGTACGGCATGGAAAGCTATTATGTTAAAAAAATAATTACAATTTGCTAATACCCAAATCATACTACTATTATTCATACAAAATATTTTTTAACCTAAGGGTATGTAATGGTCGTACGGTGATTGCTCTAAGCCTGGCTAGGTTTAGCACATGTTTATAAGCTTTAATCTATAACCGAGTGATCTACCGACGTAGCCACTGCTCGCAGCAACTACAATAAGTAATAAATAATAATAAAAAAACAAACAATAGCAACAATAAGTAATAAATAACAATAAAACAAATAAACAATAACTACAATAAGTAATAATTAACAATGAAACAAATAAATAAATATGAAAACATTTTATGCTAAGATAGAGGATGGTCCACATCATAAAATAATACAAAATGAACAAATTAGCAATTCTTAAGAATTTACAAAACTAACTCAACACCCGAATTATTTTCGCTTAAGGCTGTTGAAAAGATAAAAAATCATTACATGTGTTAGTCCTTGTTTAAACATAAAATATTCAGAGAAAAAAGTCGATTGCCAAAGTTAATAATAATTTAATTTATAATTAATTATTAATTATACTTGTGCTGTAGAATAAGGTTTGTTTTAATCCAGTAAGTTCTAGATAATACAAAAATGTTATTAACACTTTAATAGCTGATTAAAATAATCAAGATTAATTAATTAATTAATTAATACAAAAATGTTATTAACACTTTAATAACTGATTAAAATAATCAAGATTTAAATGTTTTAAGGTTGGAATTATAATTTATAGATAAAATAAATAAATTATAAAATAAATTATAATTTATTTTTCTGTTAATGTGCATTTTTGCCGCCAAAATTGAAAGCATTTCTCAACTACTACCCTCATCTGTGAAAGGCTTTATTTTTCATGTAATTTAAAGAGTGGAGTCTAGACGGCTTAGGGCAGTAGTTGAAAAATTCACCCTGTTTGTATACTGACACTAGCTTGCTATAATTTGTTATCACACCCAAGCTTGACAAATCTCATCAGTAGTAGCAGCTGAAATTCGTCAAAAATGTGATGTCCAAATAAGTTTTTGAAAAATAATAAAAAGAAGTTTAAGTTTGTAAACAATTTTTTTTATTTAAGTTTTTAAACTAAATCCATGATACCTTGTATATATTATCATTCAATCTATGTTAATTACGTACGCTTTTGGCACAGTTCGATAGCTTGACATAAATAATGCTTAAATTAAAATAATTTAATCACAACATTAACAAACTAAAACTTAATTTTTTTTAATGTTAGAAAATTCGTTATGAAAAGTTCATTTCACCCAAGTTTTATTGAAATTAAACAAAAAATAATTTTTATAATCCAATTTTCAATTAAATTAATGATTTCATAAAAGAAATTTATTGTAACAAAATTCTAAAAAAATTTAGTCTTAACAATAAAGAATTGATTAACATTTGTATTATGTTAATGTTTAAGTAAATCCAGAGACATAAATAAATACACAAATAAAATAATTAATTAATTAGTGCACATCAAAATTTTTTTATTTGAAATACGGATTTCACTTACTTGGTCCATGTTGCTATCTTTTTTATCTTAATTTAATTTTCGTAGGAAAATAAAAAAACAAAAAAATATTTTTTAAAAGATTTTTTCCTTTTGGTCCCTTCAAAAAAGGATTTGGTTATCATTTCACCAAAGTTCCCTAGTTTATCAGATACAAATAGATTTGATATGTGGATCAACAATGCCAATGAAACTCACAACTATCTTCAACAGCCATAAACACCAACAGAATCCTAAACATGTGAAAAACACCGAAAACAACACCCATACTCAAACCCAATAAAGATCCCACCATCGGCACCTCATACCGACTCATCTCACTCCTATCCCCCATAGCAAAAACACTGGAAAAAATCATACTTCCGTACTTCACCGACAACTTAAACATCCCCTCACTTCAACACAATTTCAGAAAACAACACTTCACAACCACAGCACTACACACCATCAACAACATCACAACAGACTTTAACAAATTGCCACGCACAAATGCCATAGCCCTAGACATGTCCAATACTTTCGTCATGGTACACTTACACAAGCTACTGGAAAAACTCCAAAACACCACTATCCCAAACACAATATTCAAATTCACCTCCAGTTACATAAAACGCCGGAAACAATACACACAACTCAACAACCCAAAATCCACACACAGAAACATCAAGACAGGAGTACCCCAAGGAGGAGTTTTATCACTAACACTATTCAATATTTACAAGTCAGATTTACCAGAACCACCATAAAACGTACAATCAATAAAATATGCAGACGACATAACTGTACTCTCCTCACACATCAACCAACATACAGCCGAACAATGATTACATCAATGAACAACGCAAAATCAACTCACACTAAACGCAAACAAGACCAATACCACTTTTTCAACACCGGACCTGGCGGAATATAGCAACACAATAAACAACACACAGCTACCAACAGTAAGAGAACAAAAAATATTAGGACTTACTTTCGACCGCAAACTAACATACTCAAAATACATAAAACCAACCAAAACAAGAACGAAAATACAATAAACATGCTGACACACTGAGGGAAAACAAAAGAAACATTACTAACCAAATACAAAACAATAACCAGACCCATAGTAGAATACGCCAACGCAATATGGTTACCCATAACATCACCCACAAAGATTAACACACTGAAAATCATATAAAAAACGCACTACGAACAGCCACATCAAAATCCATCTAAAACTACATGCCTCACAACAAAAACAAATAGCACAACACCCAAACCATCTACCACACCCCTTCACACAATGTCAGACTAACCCAAGAAACATGAAACATACAATATTTAACAATATCAATAACTATACAGTCAACATGGATATCACCCCCCAACAGAACATATACCAAACCATCAAACAACACATAAAACTCATACACACACGCATAGTCACTAACCACACAAACTCCAGACAAGATAACAAAGTCCTTAACAGACCCGTCCCAGACATACACAACAACAAAAAATCACTCCCATACACCATGCGCAAAACACTGGCACAACTTTGAACCAAATTCCCCACACCTACAAGAATGCCTACACAAGATAGATCCACACACACCCAACACCAAACTGTGCGCTGTACCAACACTACACACACAAAACCGTCAACTTGTTCGCATGCCTGCGTGTGCGGACGGACATATCCCCGGAGGTCCTATGTATAGGCCCGGTGGGGCGTCGGGCATGCTGGTCTGATGGTAGGACCTGCTAGGTTGGGGCTGGCTCCTCCGACGTGAGAGCTCCATCCTTAATGTCAAGGATGGAGTAGGGTCGACAAGAACAACAACAACATTAGCGCACAAGAGGTAACTCACATTCAAACAACAGAGCTTACCTCACTTGTGATATTATATGTTAGCATTTAAAAACGCCCAAGAAATTCAAAAATTGTATCGCAATCAAAGACACCGAGGCAAAAATACTATCAAATTATTTTGAATGAACTAAAAATTAAAATAAAAAAAATAGAATTTGAGTGGAACAAATAAAAGCTGCATGTTATGAATATGGATAAGTGACGGTAGCTGAATAAATATGCTATGATCCAAATGAAATAGCAAAGTAAAGTGTAACTACTAGTTATTAACTAATGAGGAAGTTCATATCCGGAAATATATACACAAACCAAGAGAAAACTAATCCTGTCCACATGATTTTATTCTCGTATCTCCTGATTCGTTGTTTGAGGTTCCTAGCTTTAACGTCCATGAACATTATTATTTTGGAATAGCTTTGCAGTTCCTTATATCTGCCAAGTTTGACCTCTTAACGTCATGAAATCTATTTGAGCTGTATTATCTAAACTCTTGTAGGTAATGTAGTCCTCTTCTCTCTTGCAGAAGAAAGTGTTTGAGATTTCTAGATCATATGACACTGATAACAAATCCTCCATGTATTCTCTCCACTCCTTATTTTTAATTTAAATCTGCTCCAATTATAACTCACTCTTATATGACCAAACCATCCATAGAAACAAAACCATAGTTGAAAGAAAAACGTAAAAAAAATCGAAGAATAAACATGAACATAAAAAAATTTAGACCAAACTGAACTATTAGCTGATAAATATTAACAAAATTAAAGCTTTAGCATACACTGCTATGACTATAGTTAAAACACTAATACATTGAAGACAACATATACCAACGTGTTGTCTGAAGAGCCAATGCATTGGTGAAACCATAAGTGTATACAAAAATACATTCTTAGAAGTGAAAATAATGTTTTCTAAATATTTCAAAATATTTACACAGATTAGTAATCTTTTGATATATGGATCGATAAAAGCACAAGTGAGGCAACCTAAATTCAAATAACATAGAGCTTACCTCACTTGTGCTGTTGTGTATTATACATGGATCGACAATAGAACAAGTGAGGTAATCCACATTCAAAAATCATAGAGCTCACCTCACTTACTTCTGTTGTTGTGGATACATATAGAAATCCGTTAGTAACTTACAATAAGGATCATTTTCAACTTTAATTTCAACGTGTCTCTGTTTTTATGGAATAATTCAGTTGTGTATTGCTTGTATAACAAGTATATCAAAGGTATTTACGACAATCCTGATTGAACAACAGTTTGATATAAAACTTATTATAAAAAGTAAATATGTTCGTTTTTATACTGTATGTATATATGTATATGTATATATATATGTATGTGTGTGTGTGTGTATCTACTGAGTATGGTTCTCCAATGCATTGGCCAAAACTACTCAAATCGAATGCAGTTTTCGCTCGAAAGATGGTAGTATCTGTAGATCTTCTACCTATTAGTTTATTGTTAGCTATTTAATTTGTATTCAGAGCTCCTCTAACTTCAAATACCTGAGATATAGAGCCCCATATTTTTGATTTATTTTTGGCCTTATTGGCTAGATCTCTACGAATTAGGAGTATATCACTATACACCACAACACGAATTAGGAGTATATCACTATACACCACAACACGAATTAGGAGTATATCACTATACACCACAACAAGATGCCTCCTAATTCGGAAAGATCTAGTCGAAAACACCAGAAATAGATGGCAAAAGATGCCAAGTGGTATGGTAAGTCCATTGAAATTTGCTCATTTACCCCCAGTCCTTTAATTATATACCGATAACAAGATGAACTCAAACTTGAAATACATTCAAAGTAAACAGCCAGGAATAAACTCTCTGGTAGATGATCTACAGATACTACCATCTTTCAATAGCCAGCT
>JARUHE010036569.1:0-16216 GCA_031471125.1 Archaeomysis grebnitzkii | reverse complement strand
ATATCTCCTGGAGCCACTTCTTCGTCGGGTTCTTCGACTGTGGCGACGTTTCCATCAACTGCAGGAGCGTGAGTCCCTTGGATGACTTTACATTCAGCGTCTGAATGACCAGCTCCGTGGATAGAGCATGATTTCACTTGGGCTCGTGGACCGGTGCGCCAGTTCTGTATGTCCTCCAATGGGTTTGGAGTTCTTTCATGTGATGGTCTGGATGATGTAAAACCTCTGGATGAAAATGTTCCAGGTTTTGATGCCGCTACATTTGAGGGTTGTCGGCTGGTAGCTTCTTGGGCTGTAGTTTTCGGTGTCACTGGCGGCCTGGTATGGTTGGGCAGCTGCAGGCACATGACATGGAAAGGCCTTTCTGGCCGAGCATCCAAGTAGATGTCTCCTACGTCTACCAAAGGTTGGTGGTGCTGCAACGCCGTTCTCGCAGTTGCGTCATATGAGTCAACCACAACACCACAGACATTTGTCCAAGCTCGGAAGGCTTGACGAACTCGTTGGATGAAACGTGAAACACTATCACCTTCTGCGGGCTTGAGGTCTTGAAATGTTGCCCGTAGTTTCGCTGATAAGATCCGACGGCTATCTAGAAGGAGGCTTTCCACTTCTTGGAGGTTAAATCGCAAGTCACCTGGTAAGTATTGCAACAGCCGCAGATCCTCTGGGGTAAGCAAGTTCGTTAGCGAAGTCACTGCTTCTAGGTCACTATAACTCAATACTCTGGAATGGGTGGATAATGGTTGAAGGAATTCGTCCATTCTTTATTTTGCTGGATTGTTGGGTTGTGGTGCCGGGATGGAAGGTTGGTGTGCAGGTGATGTAGCCATTGGAGGAAGACGGCTCTGCATGTCCAAGACGCAAAGCTCATGAAGGAAGGTCCACGTCTAAAGGAAAGGTCCACGTCCAAAGGAAGGTCCACGTCCCAAAGGAAAGTCCACGTCTAAAAGAAAGGTGCTGGTCCCAGAAGAGCTGTTGGAAGGTGTTGGTCCCAGGAGAGCTGTTGGAAGATCTAAGGAGAGCTGTTGGTAGGTGTTGGTCACAGATCTGTGTGTTGGTAGTTCGCTGTGCAGGAAGGAAAGAATAAATCTACTGCCTGGCCGCGCGTCTTGTATAGTATTTCTTCTGTAACATTCTAGGTGAACTTTTGTTTGGCCGCCAAAGTTCGTATGACTACACTTTTGTGTAGCTTTCTCGACTTTTATGGGTTTATTATTATGGTGCCCAACAATGACCATTGACCATTGTGTTTTTATAAACTACTTATAAAATCACTGGATACTTGTAGCCTCACCAACACCATTTTTCTCAATTAATTTTACCAGCTTTTAATATGATATTTTTCACTTTTTTCTACAAATTTAGTCTATTTTACGACTAATTTTATTTGTTAATAGTTAATTCATTTGAAAGAAGTTGAACGCAAAGCGGTGAAAGCAACTGTTAATGTTTTTTGTATACCCTATTATATAGGGCTTGTTTTTTCCCTATCCCTTCAACGTCTATTTTACGTCGTTTAAAGGTTAACATATATTGCTTTTTCAATTGAACGTTCATAGTTGTGTTATTTTATTAGGTGCGTATTAAAATTTTCTTTTATAGTTACAAATATCGAGATATGGAACAATTCTTAAACGTCGTCAATGCTCCTCCGATCAGTCCATCAGTTCGATATTTTTTATTTTACTATTGAATGTTTTTACTAATGGAAAGAGCTTTTATATTGAACCGCGTTGTCTCCTCGTTTTGTTTACTGGAAATATATAGTAAATTTTGTATTCTTAGTTTATTGCTTCCTAATTTAAATTAGATCTACACTTGTGGAATTTCTAAAAAAAATACTTGATATCAATTGTACTCAAAATCTATAACAATTTTGATATTACATTGTATTTCATTGTAGATTATACTACAAAAGTTAAAGTCTGTATTATTGAAAAAAGATAACATTTGTATGTTATATGTTTTCCAAGGTTGAGTTTAACAAATATGAATGTATTAGTTATCTTCATAATTACCATAGATCTAATGTTTACATGTTTAGCTAAACCCATACAAGATGGATCATGCTCAATATAGCTGTAGGTCGACATACATACTTTTGTTGGCTAAATATTTACGAAAAGCTATATAAAGTTCTGACCGTATAATTTAGTAAAATGTTTTAACTCAAAAGGGAGGTTTATATCATCCTTCATATTCACTGGGTTTGTATAGCATATAATTGGTCCAGCAGCCATATGCGTCTTCATACAGAAATTAAAATTTCTAAATTGTTTTGCCGTTGATAAATAGTGGTTACGGTCGTATGCGTATGTAGAGTTGTTATGCAAGAGAGGAATACATTTTGATAAATTTATGGGGATTGAAACAAATGTAATTATTTAATGTTAAAGAAGTTTTCAATATATTATGAATTGTGTAATACATTCATTAGACAGTAGCTTTGTATTAAATATTATTTATAAGTGAATATGGGGTAATGTGCGCGATGACTGATTTTAAAACCTACGTCTTTGAAAATTAATTATAAAATAACCTTAAAACTGAGACATATACATTAATGAACAAAATGTAAGAGAAACGTTTTTACTTCAATTTTATAATACATTCACAACATTTCGAAATGGTTTACTATATAAAAACTGGTTTCAAAAATGTACGTTATTTTTAACCTTGGGTGTTGGTTTACTGGATGGGTGGCAGCATGGCTTAATAACAACGTTAAAATAAGTTTGTTCAAAATTATCTACAGTTTGATGGAGCTATATTGATTATCTAAGGGAATCGACATATCTCCATCAAACAGTACACCATTTTTAACAAACTTTTTTTGCTAAAACAACTTAAAGTGTGACTCGCCTAAGTCAAATTTTGTTCTTTTCAACAAACTTTCGATCATTTTACACCTACTAAACCGGTAGATTAGAAAACAGCATACCTTTTTTATATAAGTTGCTTTACATATTGGTTTTGTTTCAAAATTGTATTAATTGAAACTGATATAAAAGTATGGGTTGTATACTATATGCATAATTAATTTATTATTTTATTTATTTCCTAGCTGATAAATGATCTCAAATGGACATATACAAATGCATAACAGCGATTGCCATATAACATTGCTCTTCCCCACCGACACACTTCTTTTTAAGACACCTTGCAGTATATGTATGGTCCTGTATAATATAGAGTAAGTGGAGTGCATACAAACATGAACTCGACATAGTTATATTTTATTATCATTCGGTTAGAGTTCTAACTTAAATGTGAACAACAAATTTAAATTATTTTTTGGCTGAAGTAAATCTTAAAGAACAGAAGCAGTACGCCTCATTTCAGACGTCAAATAGTTTCGAAACTTTGTTATCTGAATAAATCATTTATATAGACATATATACTATACAGTTAGTTATCAACGTTTCTTATTTTTTTGTACCAAATAATTGCTTATTGTAAACTTACAATTTTATTTAATTATCCAAAAAATGAGTGATACAAAAACTCGTAGTAAATTATCATCATTATGAAAGCACGAATTATGTAATGTAAATAATCAGTGAATAAATCAAGCATCAATTATTAATATTACTAATAATAATAAGGCCCTTACAATGTATCTCATTCGATTGAAGTATGGTAATCTCAAATGAAGACAGCGTTAAAAAATCATGGATGTATGGTGGTCTCTTCTAATTAATGATGAATATCCTGCCATCAACGGCATTAATGCTTAACGCCAAAAACTCGTCTTATTTTATTAACACTAGTCATAATGAGTGAAAATCATAGAAGATAGAGCAAAGCTATTTCGGTAGGTAAGACTCCTCGAGGCAGAGATCTTTATGACATTAATTTCAGTTGGAAATGCAAATAAAAAATTTTATGTGACAACGAAACGAAGACAGATAAAATCAATAAATTAGAACAAGAAATTGGTTACATTAGAAACTAAAAAATTATGTCTATTTTTAAACATGAGAAACATAGGATATGTTGTGTGGGGAATTCTGAATTATCATATCCATTTTTGATTTATTCATATACACAATTTCCTAAGATCTGTATAATTTATATATGTAATTAATTTGCAATGTAATTTTGATCGAATATATATATATAAATTTAAACAGTTTATTTATTTTTGTTTTCCCTATTTTTTGTAGTATATAAAACTATCGAAATTCATATTTTTTAGTTCTTGTGTAGACAGGTTGTGGATGTAGAAAAGGAAACTAGAGTAAAAACATTTGTTGATTTTATTCACTTGTTATCCATCTCCTCATCACACTTTACTACAATTTCACATATTTATTACAATAGTGATTTGTGGTCTAAATTAACTTGACTAACACAAACTATAAATCAAAACTCATGTTTCGTATATTCAATGTATGCCATATCCTCTTGTCCTCTGGAGGTATCAGCTTATAGTTACATAAAAAGTACCCTTGGCGCATTTAGGTCATTTATCAGATATTTTGGGACCCCTTTGGGTACCCAAAAATGATCGAAAACTACCAATGCGGCCCGGCAGCTTTCCGTATTTTGAGTATGGTAGTAATAATCTATCGATTACGACCATCCATTGCTTTGGCGCAAAGCTTCCACTTTTTGGCCCTGGGCTGTAGGTCTATTTTTTTGTAAATAGTTCTGAGCAGTTTTTAATTTTCAAAAAAGTTGTTTTAAGTCTTTTAATTTTCTCTTCAGTGGACCATTCTTAAGCATATTCTTCAAATACATTAAACCATTGATTCATATTCATCTCATCTTCAAACGTCGGTATGGACTTATAATCTTGTTATGCCTTGCTCTCTGATTATCTGCTACCTGTAAGAGTTCCGTTTGAATTTCTTCATTTGAAAGACCATCTTCTATTAAAAGTTGCCTTATACATCTGCGCTCTTCAATTTTCTCACGGAAAAAATTATCCATTCTGCATTATTTCACCATATAGTGATTTGTGGTCCAAGTTAACTTTATTAACATAAACAAATCATAATTCATGTATCATGTATTCAATATATATAATAATTACCAATAATATTATTGATATCATTACAGGTAAGTAATTAGGACAGGAAAAACAAAATATTATATTATTTATGTTTACAAAACTTTTTTGAAAATAGCTATTGACGATCAAAAACATATTTATAGTTATGGTTATTTACCGTATCTTTAACCAAGCCTGAAATTTCATATAAAACAATTCATAAAAACTCTAAAGAATGTTTTTCATTGAAGAAATACTAAGTTTAAAAAGACTGTTCATATTTATCAAAAATTTTGCGAAAAGACAAACGTAGAAAGTATGTTCATAATTAGTTTTCTTTTAAATAAAACGATGGAATATAAAAAAAAGTATTAAATTATTAACAAGACTTTAAATTCAAATAATTGCAATATATGTCCAATCACTCATATAAAAAAGTCATTAAGAAAATAAAGACATAAATTAAAAACATTTAGGTGAAATTTTCTGAAATAAATTATGACTTAAAACATAAAATGACTTGTTTATATGTGATAATAACTATCACTAAGTTTTAAATCAGAAGTTACAGTTTGAAGTTTAACATTTGTATCGATCGTTTGACATGTTATAAACAATTCAAAACACATTTGTTTACATGAATTTTTTCACAACTACTGCAAGAACAAAATTACTCTAGGCAGCTATAAATATAAAAGAATATTTCTCATAATCAATAGACAAACCCAATAAAGTAGGTAATTTGTGAAGACAAAAGTACGAATTAGTCCGATTTGGAATCATTTAGTACTATTTACTACAATTCTTGTACAATTTAGTCATGGGATTTGCCATTTTATTAACATGGTAACACTCATGAATAAATCATAATTAGGTCCAATGTTGAAAATTAATAATTAAATCACACGAACAATGTTTTGCTTTTATTATAATCGACCCTTTTATTAACATCACAAAGATAATGGTTTTAATAACATGATAAAATAATGTCATTAGCTGTACTAATATTTCATTGTAATTATTGGTATTAGTATTATTGATAGCGTACTAATAATATCAATAATAATGTTTTTATTAGTGCTCTAATTGTTGGTTTTATAATTATAACAACTAATATGTATATATTACATTATTGTAAATAATACTGTTATTATTGTTTTTTAAATAAATCATATATATTAATCTTGCCAAAATAAAAAAAGTTTTATAATTAAGGTGGTAAGTATTTATTTTTATATTGTTATACATTCTACGATATCATGAAGTCGTACATATATATGCAGGATCAAGTGGACAAAATTTGTATATGTTCAAAGCTCCGTACAGCGCAATTTATTTAAAAACTAAGAATGCTATGCGAATTTCCCAGTGATAAAGAAAAAATAAACTAGAGCTAAACAATGGTATGTAAGTCTCGACACTGAATGATTCCATATGTTGTATAGTTTATTTTTATTTTTTGTAGTGTCCGGTGTAATTGTTTGTTTTCCAATTATGATCCATAGTGGTTATAAATGTCCCATGACATCGCTGATAACAATGCCATGATGAATATGATTTCAATGGCTAGCGTTATTGTGATTCTTTTGGCTGTAAACAAATGTAGAGATGCGGTCTCAGTGCGTACATGACTGTACGGAGAGAGTCTGTCAACGAGATTATTTTGAAACTATGGTAACAATATAAATAGTGAAGTTATTATTTTTAAAGTAACATAAACAGATGCGAGCGACATTACGTAGTGTTTTAAATGTGAAATTAGTGGAGAGAAGTTTGTATTATAACAAATAATATTATGTGAAGTTGGGTAACATTTTTTTAGTATCAAACCCATTGTTTTTACCCGTTTCATGTTAACATACGTAGTAGAACCTTTCTTTGTGAACCTGAAAGAGTAACACAGAAGAGTTTTCCAATATTATAAAGGGTAATAACTTTATAACATTCGTTAGTACATCTTTGTATGTTGCCTTAAACTCAAAACTGGTAGTATGGACATCTTATGTAAACTCAATAACCTCTTCAAGTTAGTATTATTAGTTTTTAAATAGAATTGTCTTTTTTATACAAACTTCCATAAATTTAAGGTTTACTTCATATTTAATCATGTTTTCACAATTCATGTTATTTTTTTACTTTAATATGTTTTATGTTTTGTATTTGATACATATTAGTTATTCGTATGCTATGTAGTAAACTTATTTTTAAAGGTTATATGTTCAATTATTATATTGTTCCTTTATTTAGTAGCATTATAACCTTAAATCTCATTGACTTAGTATGTTTTTAAATTGTTTTAACATAATGATGGCTACCTTGTACGAACTGTGTGGACAGTAGCCAACAATTCAAAACAAAAATATATTTCCTCTCTTGTGGGAACACATGCTCCAAACTAACTCTCTATCTGTGCTTGATATTAAAAATAACTTTGAAACCGTCGTCTAATGAATAATATTTACCGTTCGACAATATATTACGGTCAAAGACTTCAAGTCTAAATTACTTTATTAAATTACTTTATTAAATTACTTTATTAAATTACTTTATTAAATTACTTTATTAATCAACAGTATCCCATAAATCCTCATTCACGTAACGTATATATGCTAAAATTACAAATTACAAATAGTAATTATAAATATACCAACCTCGCTGACCTATAGAACATATGGATAAACATACATAGATTGATCAAATGTATAACGGGTTGATGAAATGCTAGAGCAACACCAATACTTAGCTTTATGTGTCATTTAAGAAACAAGAAGATAAGTAGATAATAACATTAAGACGTTGCATCGTCCATTCTGAAACAGAAGAATGTCCAACAGATCAATGCCCCAAATATTTGCAATTTGGCTGTCGGGTGAAAATCTATATAGATTTCATCTATTTTCGGAATTTCGCAACAACTCAGGAGTTGTTAAGCATTTAATTCCTTTTCTATAGAGCTCATAATCAATCAATCAATCTGTAGCGCATCCATTAATTGAAATTACTCAATTGCGCTTCACAATATTTAATCCACACATTACTACTTGCTTGTATAACTGAAAAAAACGTTATACACTGAAAAAACTTGACTGGCTTTTATGTCCAAGGTAGTCAAAATTGACATCATCAAATTGATTATCTTTTGTTAACAGAGCACATTGGTACAATGTGATACAATTTTGATTGAATCACATTCTTAATTGAATGAACAACAAATTGTGTACTGTTAAGAAAGATTAGTCAATTTGATGATGTGATATTTGACTATCTTAGACATAAAAAGTCAGTCAAATATTTTCAGTGCGTTTTTTCAACGGTTATGTATGAATTTACCTTTCATCAAAAAAATTTGATTTCGTTGTTTTAATGCGATTCATAAACAAATTGTTGCTGTAAATCCGAGTTTAAAAAATGATCTGTTATTTGATTATTTGATAAGTGAACGATAATGTATAGAATATTGTAACACTATATAAACTAACTAATTAAAGTTATAATACTTTTATTTTATTGATGTTAAAAGATAAGAAGACTTTTCATAATTATATATTTATACATGTATTGGATAGTTTGAATTGATAAATAATTTTCTAATTAAGTAGTTAAGTGATGTGTTAATTGTTTTAAGTGTTAATGTTTCAATGTTTTAATGTTTTAATTGTTAATAAATGTATTGATTGATATTGACAATAGTTTTTAGTTGTCTTTATACTTTAAATTAATTTAATCTATGTTAAGCTAGTTGAAATTTGAAATTATTCAAGTTTTTGAAGTTCTTTTGAGTTGTGTTCTAAAAACATAAATCAACGCTCTAATACCTATGGCAATACCTAACAAGAGAACTGTTCAAGTTTATCTTGTAATATAATCAACAACAATTCCGCAAACGTCAAAGGGACAAACATTCCTTGTTTTAAATACATTTAAATATTTAGGTGAAAAACAAATTCAACAAACAATACTTTTCTTAACTATGTTCACTGATCCTGTCTCAAGCAACGTAAATGTTATTAAGTTCTCTCATTAATACCAATTGAAGATAATCAAAATGTGTTTGACACAAAATTATTCATACATTGAATACATTTTTAGCTTTTTTGTTGTTCTAACAAAAACAAGAAAATTAAAAAAAAATTAAATGAAGTACATAAATTAATACCATTATAAATTAAACAAAGAAACAAATACTATTATAAATGAAACAACATATACAATAGAAACAATTAAAATTAAAAAATTATATTTTCCGATGCAACAAAATTGTTAACAATAATTCACTAATTAAATGTTTTTATGTAAGAAATTGTAGATAGAAGTTGAGTATAATATTATTCATTCTGTATAAAGTTTGTACAAAAAATAAAACTTGCATACCTACAAATGGAATAAATCAACACGAATAAAAGTAATTTTTACTTGCATAATAAATAGACTTGCATATTATTAAGAGTGGCAAGAAAGTTCTGGAAATTGGGAGAAACTTTGCTTTAGACTTTATTTTAAAAGGTAATAATGTTCTTTGAAATTGAACTTTCTCGATGCTCTTTTGAAAATGTTTATTAGCTTAAATTCAGAATCTATAAAAAATAATTGAATTAACTAATAAGTTTGAACGATAGATTTCATTGTTTCAATTTACAAAAACGTTCCACTAATATCACAATTGTAATATTTATAACATTAACAAAGTTTAGATTTCGGATTTTTTTTTATTAATTAAGAGCTTTAAACATTATAGTGGCTATATATTTCACACATTCTCTTAAAGTTAGGGTATATGATAAATATAAAATTAAAAACTAAAACACACTGTCATTAGTAAAACAACAACAACAAATAATGTCAATATACAAGGCAATTGAAATTGTAATTACATTTCATTAAGTATATTGAATTTAAATACACAAAAAAACGACAACCATTATATTTTTGTGAACATTTATTAGTGTATTTTAATTGTTTCTAACGAGCTCTTGTGAACCCGCAATGCAATCACTTACATAATTAGGTATATTCATCCTCATTATATTCTTGCATAGTTTTGTTATTTATTAGTTTGCATTATCTTGATTGTTCTTACTTATATATTTTTAAATTAATTCGTTCTTGTTTAATGAAAGGTTCATCATCATCATCATCTCGACTGACATAAGCCTTTCCCGTTGTACTTATCGATCATTTTGTTACAATGCCCAGCCTTCAAATAAATTCTTTGAACTTGTTGAACACTAAATTGAGTTGAATGCTAAATTTAACAATAAAAAATTCAAATCTGCGTAGTTTTCATTTTTTAATTGGGCTTGTTCTTACTATAAGAACAAACAAGTTTGTGGAAACCAATATAAATGAGATGTACGAACAATAATATACACGTGGATGGTTATTGAAGTAATAATGCAAAATATCTGATAGATAAAGTAATTACAACATATGTGCAATGGAATTTATTTACAACTTAATCTTACCTACTCATACAAACATCTAAAAGGTAAGATAAGCTTACGGTTCAGTTACATTGTAAATTACAACCCTGGTTTTTGTTCGAATTTTTCTTTAAAACTACTAAATACATTTCATCTTCAGCTAAAATAAAAACATCGACAATTTAACGAAACAAAAATATCGTCCATGTAACGACAATGCCATTTTATTCGATTTTACATTTATATGCAGACTGAACTGAATAATAAAGATTTTTTTTCTAAAGTTGTTTTAAATTGTATACATTCATGCCCTCTCAGCCTGTATGTAAACATAACATCGAATACAGTGAAACGTTGAGGCATTAACAAACTTCTTGTAAAGGCAAAAACTCGCACAACATTCAAAAAGTAAACAGTGACTATCTCTGACTCGTTTTGTTTCAAGTAGAAACATTTTCTTAGTATAACTCTAATAAATAAAAAATATAAATAAAATTTGACTTCAAAGCTTATGGAACATAATAAACAAGTGTAGGCATACATATTGTGCTAAATTATGTAATAAAATATGGTTAAATGTTGTATGAAGTAATAACACAAACATATTCAAGTTAACATAAATATTAATAGTAAGTATATTTTATTTTTATTGCCTTTGAAAAAAAATTGTATCAACAATATTATTAAAATACTTTTATTGATATTTAACTTAAGTTTATGTTTAATTTTACTGATATGTCTTGATTTGACATTTCATTTTAATAATTTTGTTTACTTTAAAAAAAATTCGCTTGTAATTTTTTAAAGTATATTTATTTTGTTATTCAAAATTGCTTAACGTTATTGTAACATTTGTTTACGTTTCATTTATATTTTTCCTGAAAACATATGTACGTTATTGTAACGTTTATTTACGTTTCGTTTGTATTTTGTTTTCCTCAAAACATATTCACGTTAAATTAACGTTTACTTACGTTTCATTTGTAATTTGTTTTTCCTCAAAACATATTTGCGTTATTTTAACGTTTATTCGTTCTATATTTCTAAGAGTAAAGAAAACGAAGTAAACGAATGTAAGAAAACTTGAACTTCATTTGAGTGTAAATAAAATATTAAAACTTCAATACTCCGAAGCACTTCCATTCACAGAAAATAAAGTCGTTCTTTCAACATAAATTTTTATAACATTTCTTTCTTGAAAATTTCATTTAAATTTTATATATAATCAAAAAGTTCAAATTTGTTTTGCTTTCATTTATGCTCCAGGATTTCATGTTTTGTTCATTTAAATTGCATTTACGTGTATTTACTTTTTTTGCGTTTATTTATTTGTGTATTTGTTTATTAAGCTGTGTTTAAAAACACAGCTTCTATAAACGACCTCTGATTATTTGTGTTGTAGTTGTTGTTGTTGTTAAGATGGTGGATGATTTGTGAACACTACTGAAATTTGATTTTTTTCAAAATAATAAAAAAACAATTATTTTATAGAAATGTTTGTTTAAATAAAAATAAAGAACATACAATTCTACACCCGTGTCACTAACGATGTTTTATACTTATTTTTCATTTTATATGAAAGTCGAAATTCATGGTTAATCGAGATTTTTATTTGAAGGTATAGAGAAAGTTTATTTAAAAGAAATGCAAGAACTGGAGGTTCTAACGCCGTCTTTGTTGTCGTGATCGGCGTTAGACAATGACTTGAATGTTTATACTATTAAAATTTCATTTCATATAGGCTTGCTTGTTGGTTTCAATATATTAATATATATATATAAGGTGATTTTTTGATTAAATTATGTTTTTCACTTTGTAACGCCATTTTTGGTTGACATTTCTGATTGTGGAGATAGACAAATTTTTTGATCTTTTTTTCATGTTTTTTATATGTTTGTTTAATTATTTATTTATTTGTTTACTTCTTTATTTATTTAGTGATGTTTTCATTCATTCGTTTGTTTGTTTATTTATTTGTTTACTTATTTATTGATTTGTAACTTGTTTGTTTTATTTATTTGTTTCTTCATTTCTTTATTTACTTGTTTATTTGTATTCACAATATTCATAGTTTTATTTATTTCTTTATTTACTTATTTACGTATTTTTTATTTATATATCTGTATTGGTTACAAGCTGTGATATTGTATTTAAAAACCCATTAAATGAACATGTAAAGTGGATTAATGTAACGTATGTATTCACAGCAATACTAATCTTAACCAAGTGGTTGCACCAAAACTTGTAAATCTCATAAGATGATAATAAGTTAGTGTGATTATTATACAGCTTGAGCTGTGAGATAAAAACAAGATGGATTAACAGCCGATTTAAATATGCCTAACGGGCATGTCACTAATGACGCGTCACGATTAAAACTTTTTCTCTTTTTTTAACTTCTACTGAATAATTATAATTTGAAAATATATTTTTGGTATGACTACTATATCACAGTGCTGATGAGACTGTTTTTGAAATGATTGAGCTCAATTCTTATGATTGAACGCTACAAAAATAAAGCCACAAACAGTTCACGTTATAATATTTTGTTACATTTTATCTTTTTTATTTTGTATTAATAATTTATACTTAAAACTAATTTATTCATGATATACATAAAATTTATTATGTAAGAACTGTTGAAACTATAGAACAGAGTCTGAGCCATAAATTAAACCATATTCATTAAACAATAAACAGAATGCGAAATAAAACGGTTTATGTAACATTGGAGAAAATCTTTACAACAAAAAAACAACAACAACTGAAACACAAACAAAACTGAGAAACCTGGCAGTATAATGAATACTTCACTTCGTTGATATTCACAACTAAAAAACCTAATTTACATTTGCAAATTAAAAATAATATTTATTTAGTAAAACTACGTCATAATAAAACAGATAACACATGAAGACCATTGTTAAATAATACAATAATAACAACGTAGAAACATTATTGTTAATTGATACAATATTAATAACGAATGAGTATTGTTAAATAATACAATAATAACAACGTATACATATTATTGTTACATGATACAATATGCATAAAGTATTGTTAAATATTAGATTAATAACAACGTATAAATATTATTGTTAAATGATAAAATATTATTACCGAAAGAGTTTTGTTAAATAATACAATAATAACAACGTATAAATATTATTGTTAACTGATACAATATTAATAAAGAGTGAGTATTGTTAAATATTAGAATAATAACAACGTAGAAGTATTATTGTTAAGTGATACAATATTAATAATGAATGAGTATTGTTAAATAATGCACTAATAATAACGTAGAAATAGTATTTTTAAAGGATACAATATTAATAACGAAAGCGAATTGTTAAATAATGCACTAATAATAACGTAGAAATACTGTTGTTAAATAATACAATAATACCAAGGTATAAATATTATTGTTAAATAATGCACTAATAATAACGTAGAAATATTATGGTTAAATGATACAATATTAATAATGAAAGAGTATTGTTAAATAATGCTCTAATAATAACGTAGAAATATTATTTTTAAATAACACAATAATACCAACATATAAATATTGTTGTTAAATAATGCAATAATAAAAACGAATGAATTTTTGTTATAACTATATTTTTTAATTTTCTATTGAAATATTAATTGGGTGTTATGTTATCACAATTGAAACATATTTTTTAGTATTTAATTGCAGTTTTTAAAAAATAATGTATTTTTTACTTTGAAGTTGTACTAATTAATAAATATAAATTCGAGATACCGTATTAATTATTGTTGTATTTCGTTGCTTATTTTTTAGGTTAAATTATTGAGTTTATGTTTATATTCTCACAAGCAGAAATTTAAAAATAATTGGTGGGTGCAGGATGGGTGTTACTATAGTTTGAAAAGTACTATTGGCATGTTTCTTTATTCATAGTAAAGAGGTAATAAAACAAAATAACCTTATAGTAAACAAGTCTTTTATACCAAACGTTAAAAACAAGTCCAGCTGGTCCTTAAAACTAACGAACTGAGTAATAAACATGCACACAATTATGCAGGGAATATGGTGTTTATGTTTATAGGTAATCATCTACTTAATAGACTGTGCTCTTCAAGTTAATCCATTTAAGGAGTCTTATTCAACTATGTAATCACCCTCCTTGAAACAGATGGTTGAGGTACAATTTCTTTCCTTAAACCAAATTTTTGAGGTACAATCACCTTCCTTAACAAGACGGTTGAGGTACAATCTCCTTCCTTAAACCAGATGCCTCAGGTACAACCACCTTCCTTAAAGCAGATGGTTGAGATACAATATTTTTCCTTAAACCAGATGTTTGAGGTAGAATCATTTTCCTTAAAACAGATGGTTGAGGTAAAATCTCCAAATGCTCCCAAAGACTACTTTTCCGCAATGAAATTACATGTGAAGGCCGAAATGTTGGTATACATATATATATATATGTCAAAATTCCGGCCTTCAAGTGTACCTGGCCTTCATATGTAAATTATATAAGATACTTGACGAAAACATATATAAACTTTTTATTAGAAATTGTAACTGAATTACATAGTAAACTAAATATATTAATTTATTTTTTTAAATTTATAAATGTTATATATACATTTAATAATGCTAAACATACATAATATATTTATTTGTTTGCTATGTCATTCAGTTACAATTTATAATAAAAAGTATATATATGTTTTCGTCAGGTGTCTCATATAATTTACACATAAAGGCTAGGTACACTTGAAGGTCGAAATATTGACATACATATATACACATATTCACCTTTCACCTTTTTAAGTTATATAATCATATAGTTCTTATAAAATATTTAATATCTAATAACTTTCCAGTACATATACCAGTACATATATACATGTCTTTTGGAATACAAAATTACTGAAACAAAATAAAAAGAAAAACATTTTAATTGCATCATCATTTTACCGCTTTTTTAAATTTGAATTATCCATTAAACCGAAATTGGATTAAATGGAAGCAATTTTGTGTAGCATCACTTCAATAGAATTAATCATTAATTTCAATTGATAAAACAAACACAGAGAACCTGTCGGAATTATTAACAATGTGTATATATGTATAACGCTATGACATCCACTTCATATTTTATCGAATTAATTGTTGATAAGTACACCAAATATGATTTTGATGTTTTATGTTTACTTTCTATAAATTTGAGCATTCTCAAAATTTTGTGTACAAAAAACACTAGGGTTACCCATTTAGAAGTTTACGGGAATACATGTGGATACATATATCCAACTTAAGTCCTCAGGTAACAAGAGCAACTTGCTCTCCATGTTGGAATAGTTAAATCACATTAAACGTGAAATAAATTTTTAAAAAGGAGATAAAAACCACTGTTATTGGAATCGTGTAGCTAAGGTATACAATTTCCTGGAGTCAACCCAGCCTAAATTGATAATCTAAAAAAATAAAATAAACAATACAACCTGGCTATGTAATCAATGGAATCGTATCCACTCTGCGATCTTCATCCTTATAGAAAGATAGCTCAACCACATCTTCACATATTCAATTTCTACCTTCGGTGACAAACATATTCCATGCCGTAGATGAGTGCCTTCCAACTGTTTTCATTTAATGACACAATTTTGAAGTTTACACAATTTTGCGACCACATCATTTCATTAATGTAAATCTGACATTAATATAATGTCGTGACGCATAATTGCATTACATCGAAGATTTGGTTATCATTTTTTGTAATATAATTTGTTATGAAAGGACAAATTAATTATATAT